>PVJO010025706.1:0-22291 GCA_004026905.1 Hystrix cristata
TGGGACAGGAAGTGAATGGGCCACAGTTCCCCTTTCTCTCTCATTCATTTAGACTCTGTGTTATGAGGAGGGAGTCAGAGAGTCGAGAACCACTGATCTAGACCAGAACATGATGATCACGGGGTGAGGCAGAGTCCTATTTGAAGAAACCATGTACACATGGAGGACTAGAGTGGGGTAGACAGTTGATTATGGGCTGTGATTATTAGGCACGTGACTTTGGAGTAAAAAGGATCTGGATTCAAATTCTGGCTCAGTGCCTAGAGCTACCTGACCTTGGGCAAGGAGGGTAGTGCCAACGCGGCAGGGTTGTTCTGCAGATTAAATGAAAATAAATAAAATAAATGAGATACTATCTGTGAGGTGCTTAGCATGCTGCAGTAGTAACTCCAGTAACAGCTCAAAGAAAGGCAGCTTTTTTATTACTATCATTGTTATTGCATGAGCGTAATGATGAACAGAGGCTGCTTCTAAATCCAGGGCCTGCAATCCCACAGATGTTATACAGAGACCTGTCTTGTGTTTTGTTCGGTGTGTGTCATGTGTGATAGACCTGGCTTCCCAGAGAGATTTCAAGGTCCTCCAAGGTAAGACTAAAAAACACAATCTGTGCTGTGATTTTTGCACAATTCTGAATAGAACTGTGGACATAGAGTAGTTGAGTGATCAATATGCTTGACCATTGGTCTGTTGTGAAACTGATAGCCTACAGGTTTTCCAGCATGGTACCTAACGAGGCTCTCCAATGCTCTTTTTCTGAGTGTATGAGAGAGGCGTCCTGGGGGACCCTCTTTTCTTAGTGCTGAGGTGTGTTTCTGGGGATCCCACTACCCCTCTTTCCCCCCACTCTATCTAAACTGACCCCAGCTCTGCACAGAAACACTGACGTGGAACAGAAGGGACAGTACAAGAATTCAACTTGGTTCAGTGAATTTAGGCATTTGTTTTTTTCAAGTTCACAAGGCCATTTCCTGAGGGACTGGACAAAACTGATGTAGAAGTTACGCTAACACCGAAGGAAAGGAGGAGAGAAAGAACTGAAAGTCCCACTTAAATAAACTCAAGAGAAGCTGTAGGGGCAAAGTTCCCTTTTAAGTATATTCTCTGGCCTCCTAAGTCTCCCTTGGCCTCATTGCTCTTTCTGCCTTATGAGTCTCTGTTTTCTCATCTGGAACATGAGGGTATGAGACCGGCAGGTCATTGAGGTCTTTTAAGGACCCTGGACATAGCACCATGTGCAGACTCCTCCAACTGGGAGGATTCTGGCTCCTTCCCAGTGGCTGACTCCCCACATGGCCAGGGTCCTCCTTGTGCATCCCCTTTGCACCTTTGGCTCCCCAAGTGCAGATGACCTCAGAGACCATTCTGGATGACCTCTAGGGACCATTCCAGCTGGAATGCTGATGCTACTTCTGAAATTCTTCCCAGTTCTGTCTGCTCTGCTCTCCCCCTGACTCTGAAGTCTGGGGCTAGAGTGGCGGGTGAGTTTCACTTCTCTTTCTCTCAATGGTGGGAATTTTCGTGACAACATACCCCTCCGGAGACGATCTGAGGCGTGTCAGGTGGATGACCATGAACAGGACTATCCCTTGATAGGAAGAGTGAAATGATGGGTGGTTGTTGTCTTCGGAAAATCGCCACCCACTCCATGTGGCTGTTGCCTCCATCACAAAATGGGAGAGCAAGCTTCATTTTCCATCAGCAACATTACTTTCCCCGAAGACGTTTTAAAGGACAATTCTATTATTAAATATCTCAAGCAGAAACTTTGACAAATGACTTCTTCTTTGCAAATTACAAATCAAGTTCCTGCCCACTCTTCAACCCAGAAATCCAGGGGATCTTTAGAGGGCATTTACCCCTGTAGAGACGTGGAAGAAGGGCATTTGTATGGCTTTTCTGCCTCACCCCAATTCACCTTCATTTAATTGCTGGTTGAACATTTTTCACACAGTATGAAGCATTTGAATCATTAATATTCAATAAGCTGAATGCCGACTGTCAATGGCTGGTGATTCCTAAGCCTGAGCTGGGGTGTTTTAAGGCAGGGTGTTGAGGCGTTCCCTCGGTGAGTCACAGAAAATGGGCTCGGTCGGAAGCCGCCTCAGCTGCGGCACATCACCCACCCAAGCACCTTTGGACAGCTCCTCAGCTAGGACCTGGGCTCTGAGCAGCGCGGCAATGAGGGACAGAGGGGCCAAGTGACTAAGATAGACACGGTCCTCTCAGCAGACCAGGGAGCGATGGTGCAGTGAGGGAGCAGGGAAGAGTCATTCCTTTACTCATTCAAAAAAAAAAAAAAACCAACTTTGTTGAGGTCCATTAAATGCCAGCCCTCTTCTAGATGTTAGAGTTACAGAAGAACACACCAGAGCACCAGAGCCTCCCGTCCTCCAAAACAATCCCTGCCATTGTGGGGCTTGCGTTCTAGTTTGGAAAGCAGATGACAAACAGAATTGATTGGCTGAATACATAGTTTGTTAAATGGTGATAAACGCTTTGAAAAAAAAAAAAAGGAGATAACCAGGGAATGGGGGTAAAGAACATCGAATAGGAAATGAGTGGCAGTTTTTGAAAGGGCAAGCAGGAAAATCTTCACTGAAGAGATGACAAATTAGTGAAGATTTAAGGAAGGCCTGTCATGAAGATATTTGCAGAAGACTGTCCTGGGACGGAGAAACAGTAAGCACAAGGGCCCTGGGGCAGGAATGTGTCTGGAGTGTTCCAGAAATAGCAAGGTGACTATGTGGCTGGAGTCAATAAATCACACAGGGCTTTTGCTCCAGGTGAGACTGGAAGCCCTTGGAAGCCATTCTCTTACTAGCAGAGAAAAGCACGGATACAAAGCAGAAAACAGACTCCAGGGAGCAAGGAAAGTAGAAAGACCAGCTATGACGGCAGGAAAGATGACTGGACTTATGGAGCCGACGTTGATGGAGGTGCCAGGAAGTGGTCAGATTCTGGGTTTATATTGAAGGAAGATCGAACAGGATTTGGAAAAGGATTTGATGCAGGTGTAAGAAGAGAAAAGGATGAGTCCTTGTTTGGGGGCATGAGCAGCTACAAGGAATGGAATGGCCATTTATGGAACTGGGAGAGATTACAGGAGAAACAGACAGATGAAGAAAAAAATAGGGAACTGTATATAAATGATGGAGGCAAAGGGATGTGTTCGCATGCCTGCCCCAACTAGAGGGCTGCAAAATTCTTACAAGGCTCTATCAGCAGGGCTGGGGGTGTAGCTCAGTGGTAGAGGAACTGTATAGCATGCAAGAGGCGCTGGGTTCAATCCCCAGCACTGCAATAGCAAAAACAAGCATCAGCCAGAGCATGCTGTACACATGGTGTGGCAAGGTGAGAGAAAGCAATGGTGCTTTGAGTCAGAACACCTGGCTCCAGGTCCCACCCTTCCCTCTCCAGCAAAGGGATTTAGGGCACCTCACTTACGCTGTCTGCATTCTCAGCTTCAAAATGTGGATGTTTTTGTGTGCCGTGTAAAATTCAAAACATCACACCCAGAGGCAGAGTTCGGGTAAAAGGAAATCAACCTCTGGACAAAAACAAGAGGTGGCTTTGCAGCCTTTAAGCCAGCTACATAATGTCAGGCATGTTTCTTAATCTCTAATGATCTGGTTTCCTAGCATGTAAAACATGGCTGTTCACTTCACAAATTGTTGTGAGGGCCTCTCAGATAAGATGTTTAGAGCAACTAACAAAGACCTTGGTATATATGGTAGGAATTCAATATAATAGGGCTTTTATTACACCTAAAATAACAGGTTTATTATGGCATATTTATTTGAAGTGTGTGGTCGTCTGTACAAAAATTCAGTGTGGCCATCAAGTCTGGAAACATAAAGTGATATTATTTCACCACGGGCTGTAATGCGATAGCAATAAATGACTTATTTGATATTTGCTTGTGGCAATCCTATAGATATTATACTCTGTGAGATTATGAGCTCCCAGGGAACTCTAGGAGCTAAAAATCATACGAGGTTTAAACAGCCAGTCAAACTTCCTTGAGATGAAGGACCTCATCCCAGTTTTCTTTGTGTCTTCCACTACAGGCCTGGTTCCACGAGTGTGCCTGAGAGGTGTTAAGGGATAGATAGATTGAATCAAGTAAAGAGAGCTTGGAGACCATTTTGTTCAACCACCTGCATTTAAAACCAAGAAAACCAGAACCCAGAAAGGGCCATTTACTTGCCAAAGTGACCCAGCAAGTGGGAGGCAGATCTATGGCTAGCATTAAGCTCCCTGACTCCAGGGTCAATGACTTTCCGCTCTACCTCCCCTACACACAGAATGAATGAAACTGGTCACAGTGAAATCCAGATTTCTTATGGACTTGGACCCTTCGATGGGCCCATCCAATCTGACAAAGATCCAGAGGTTTCCTTGTGATGACAATAGGATAGAGCAGGGTTCCTGGATGGTCCCTTGAGCTTCTGGGATTTCTCCGGGGCCTGCAATGTTTGCATTGGTCTAGACATTTTCCACCAAACCTCCTGGCAAATATTTGAAGGCCCCGATACAATGCCATACAAATAATCATATCTAAAGCTCGCCCGTGTAAACAGCCTGAAGTCCTTGGTCAGTCAGCAGGGATCAGAGAGAAAAAAACAAAATCAAAACGCCCTCCTCAAGAGTTTTTAGGGGGAAAAATCTCAAAGACAACCTAAAAAGTGGCCCATTTTTGTTGTAGTTAAAATCACAATTGTGATTTACACTATTCACTGAAGGCCGGGAGATAGGCAGGGGTGCTCGCATGTGTGTGTGTGTGTGTGTGTGTGTGTGTGTGTGTGTGTGAACAACTTTTCCAGAATACAGAAGAAATTCCTTCGTTGAGCTAATGTCCTAAAAAGGAATTTTTAAAGTTCAAAAAACCATATGCCTCTTGCTCTTTCCAAGTGTCTTAGTCAAAGGTAGGAGAAAGACTTTGGAATTGAATTAAACAGAAAAATATACTTTTGCTGTAGAATTATGATATAATAAGTTTCCTGATTTGGGCAGAAAAAAGAGAAAATACTGTTTCTTCACATATTAGCAATCTGGCAGAGGCACTAAAAATTTCTTCAGGGAAAGGGGAAAAGCCATGTGAAATCTCAGCAATTGTTGTTAAAACTTATACCCAAAAAACAAAACAAACAAACAAACACAGCTGGTAATCACAGATTAGAAATTCCAGGACTGCATGCAATCAGGCATGGTGACACACACTTGTAATCTCAGTACTCTGGGAGGCTGGGGCAGGAGGATTGCAAGTTTGAGCCCAACCTGGGTAAGTTAGCAATTTAGAAAGACCTTGTCTAGAAATAAAAGATGAAAGGGGCTGAGGGTGTAGCTCAGTGCGATGGCCCTAAATTCAATCCCCAGTATTGAAGAGAGAGAGAGAGAGAGAGAGAGAGAGAGAGAGAGAGAGAGAGAGAGAGAGAAGAGAAAGAAAGGGAAAATTCTAGGACCCTTGACTCACCTGACTATCCATAGAAATAGAATCCTATGATGTTTGTCCTTTGTGCCTGTCTTATTTCACTTAGTATAATGTATTTAAGATCCATTTATGTCATAGCACGTGTCAGAATTTCATTCCCTTTTATGGCTGGCTAATACTCGATTACATGCTAAGACTACATATCATTTTATTCACCCAAGACACTTAGGTTGTAACCACATTTTGGCTAGTGTGAATAAGGCTGCTGTGCGCATGGCTGTGATAATGTCTCTGATGTTTACTGATTTTATAATTTAAAAAATAAACCCCTTTTTAAAAAGTGAATCCTCACATAGATAAGAAAAATACTCAATAAGGAGACAAGGAAGTGATGGTGACTATGATAGGCTTCAGGGTCACCTCAGTTTGTCACAAACTCCAGGAATCCGTGTCTGTCACTTCCACGGAGCAGGCACCAGCTTCATAGCTTTGTACCCTACACCCGCACATCCACCTCCAAGTGTGTCTTCCTGCAGGTGCTCAATGTCCAGGAACGAAATCTTGTCCTAAAGGAAGGACTTGATGAGAACACCTGGGCAAGTGACAGATCTTCCCGAAGGAAACAAAAGGACTGAGGGAACCAGTCCCCTGGTGGCGGCAGAGGACTTGGCACCAGTCACTGGCTGCATGACCTTGGGCCCTTAATTTCCTGAAATTTGTATCGTCACAAGAGTATTGTGAAAATTTACCACTCATTCATCCTGTCAACAAATACTATATACCTCTCATGGTCCAGGGTTCAATCAAATTCAAATTTCATTCAATAAGCATCACTTGTGTTTTCATGTGGTATTATTTTGTATTATTTTATTTGACCAGTTCTGTGTTGAAGTATCTTGTCTAAGTCTTTTTTTTTTTTTTTGTGCTGAGGATCGAACTCAGGGCCTTGTGCTCATGAGCCAAACGCTCTAACCACTGAGCTAAATCCCCAGCCCAGTCTTTTGTTTTTAAAGCTACTGAAAAGGAAAAAGTATTCAGTGTTCTGCAAGAGCTCAGAACAGGACTTTTCCCTTTATGATACTCTACGAACCAGGGTGTCTCCCGTCCCCTGCAGAGACACCTGTGGGGCAGGAGTGCCTGGGAAACCACGCATGGCTCTGCTCTCTGAAGAAATTAGCAGCTTTTCTGATCGCTTGTGGCCACCTCCGGCTGCAAGGAGAAGTTAATGAGGTGTGTGGGACAGTGATAGGAAAAGGTCGGGCCCTACATCACTCCTGACACCACCGCCAAGCGAGGCCCAGCTATAGGGTAAGAGATGCGGACCAGAAAGCAATCTCCACTTCATTATCTGGTGGCTCTGCATGTGTGGAACCAGGTCAATAGACTGTGACAGAACATTCCTATGACATGGAGGGGTCCCAGCAAAGGCCAGCTCCGGAGCAGAGCATTGCCTCTATCCAGTGGCATGGGGAGGGGATATTTTTCCTGTTCTCTTTGCCCCTTTCTTTCTCTCTCCTCCTTCCTACCTTCCTTCCTTTTTTTATTTATTTCATTTTCCTTCCTTCTCTCTTTCCCTTTTCATCTTTCTTCCTTTAAAAATAAATTATATGGGAGGCCCCAGTTCAATCCCCAGTATCACACAAAAAATCATTTTATTTCTTTTATATCTTTTTTATTAACCTCTTCTTTTCTTCCTTTTTTTTCCTCTCATCCTATGCTTTTCCCAAATCTTCGAAGAGGTAACTATCTGGAGGCCTCTAAATGTATTTCTGTTTATCCAAAAGTAAAATAAAAGTTAGTGCTTCCTTCCTTGAGAGCCAGGGTCCCTGAGTGGGGGTGTGCAGTTTGATACATGGAAGGGACAGGAGGAGGCTCTTTATTCTTGTTTGCATATTTATGTTAACTCCATATTTTTATTTTTGTGTTAATTTTATATTGTACCTAAAATGTTAGTGTGTGGTACATGTCACAAGTTCATTAATCCAGATAATGGGAATGAGGTGCTTATATTTTTTTCTTTTCTAACTATACTGCAGCTGCCTGACCTTCAACCTACCGCTGGCCTGCAGAAGGGCAAAGGTTCCCTGGAGGGTCCCCAGCAAAGAACCCACCGAGTCACTTTCTGGGTATGCCATCTCGGGCAATCACCATCGCCACAGGCAGGAGTTATTAGGAGTTTTTGATAGTTGGTCTTCTAATCACTTGACATTTACTCATTATGACATCCCTAAGAAGTAGATGTTGTCTCTATTCCCACTTTAAAGATGGGTACACTGAGGCATAAGAAATTTTAATAAATTACCCATACATAGTAATTGAATCCAAAGTTTGAATCCTGGCATTTTGACTCCAGGAAAAAGGAAAAATTAGAGAACATTTAACCATTTAATCATTTAATTTTGTAAAATTGAGATAATGAGAGTTACTTCAAATTATTGTACGGATCAAATAAGATAATATAAATCTTAGCACAGTGATATAAGATCCAATAAATAGCCACTGCTAGTTATTGATGTGTCATAAGCATTCTCTAAAACATAAATTTAAAACCAGCACACAGCTCCTTGAAAACTCCCAGTGATTCCTCTCTGCTGAAGGACAGATGTTCAGAACTGCAGTCCGGGCATTCAGCATCTGCTCATCGGCTACCCTGTCGTTACTGTCTCTTTATTGTGGACAGTAAAGCCTGCCACGCCTTCTTCACGGGGCTAATTTGAGGACTGAAGGAAAAGAGGAAGCTCTCTCTACATCATAAATCTCTGTACAGATAGGCTTTTTCCATGTCAGATACTTCCTCTGATAGGAAAGATTTTGAGATCTGTGTGTGCGTGCTTTTGTGTGTGTGTGTGTGTGTGTGTGTGTGTGTGTGTGACAGAGTTCTGTCTGTGCTGACTGCTCAGGGCACTTCTGGGTGTTTCCTCTTCTATCTGGCTGAGTAGAGGGCTTGGAAGCTGTGAAAACACAGAACGCTGGGCACTTAACGTGGATGAGGGCGACCTCTGTCCAAGTCCAAGGCTCCAATCCTTAACCATGCATGAGATTTTAGGTCAGCCTTTATCTTTTTTTTAAAAACTTTTTGTTAATATACTGAGGATTGAACCCAGGGCCTTACAGATACAAGGCAAGCACTCTACATCCCCCACCCTTTTTTATTTTATTTTGAGACACAGTCTCATTACCTCGTCCAGGTTGCCCTCGAACTTGTGATCCTCATGCTTCAACCTCCCAAGTAATTGGAATTACAGGTGTGCACTACAATGCTAGGCTTCCTTACCATCTTGGAACTTCATTTCCTCGCCATTAAAGTGGGGATGATATTGCCCACCTCATAGGTTTGTGGGAAGGAAAGAGGGGAGAATACAATTATTGGGTACCTCAATAATACTTATTTTAATATTAATCTGAAAACAGAGTCCAAGAAAGATTAGGAAAGAGTATTTCTTTTTTTCCTAAGCTCTATAACCTACCATTTACTTAGTAAACATTCAAGGAATATGTACTGTGCCCTGAGCTTGCCATTTATTCAATGAACATTCTTGGAGCACCTACTGTGTGCTGGATCCACCAGCAATCTCACTTTCGTTGGATGTTGCGAAGGAAGAAAGAAGAGTAGGTATGGTTCTGGGGTGAAGGCTTTGATGCTAGGTGTAGTATTTATTAGTTTAATAGCCTACTAAGTCACTCACTGGTTTTTAATTTAATCCTTTACAAGCTACTGGGAACAACCAATGTTAAAAATGACCCAGAAGAAGGATGTGGGCTGCTGAATCAAAAGGCGAGATAGTTTCTTTATCCTTAGGAGTTTCCCTGGCAAAGTTCACCTAATAGGAGTATGTTTGGGGAAATAAAGGTTCAGAGCTGGAAGGGGTTCCTACAAAGGAAGCCAACGGCTGAAATGAGTATCCATTTGTTATTTCCCCACAGGGCTCCCCAAAGAGCTTCAGACCTAGTGAACATTTGGGAGTTTTGGTAGTAAACTTACCCCACAAGCTATGCATTTAGAAGGATGGGGGAGGCAGACAGGAGGGGACCCTTGAGCCATGTGCTATGATTAGCAAGAACTTAATGTGTGCATCGCTTGTGTCAACCCCATTCAAAGTGTTTTTATATGTTAATTCATTTAACTCTTTATCCCTGTGAGGCATAAAATCCATTGTTATCAGCATTTATATATGTTCATAATATAAAGGCTAAAAAAAAATGAAATAATCATCCAAAGTCACACTTCATATCTCCAGAAAGTCACTGGTCTACCCAAATCCAAAGCCAGGATTTTCCTAGTGCCCTGTGTTATATCTCTTGGGAAAGTCATTTCACCTCCCAAAATTAAGAATCTGCTTCCTCATCCCAAAGGAGAAGTAAGACGACTTCTAAGGTCTCTTTAGGGTCTACAGGTTTTGACTTGGATAAGTGTTTCTTCCAAGGGTTGACAAACTGGCCCTTGGACCAAATCCAGTCAGTCAAATAGTTTTTATCAATAAAGTTTTGTTGGAACACAGCCACACATATTTTGATATTGTCTATAATAGCAAAGTGAGTAGTTACAACAGAGACTTTCTGACCCATGAAGCATAAAATATTTACTATCTAGCCCTTTTACAGAAAAAATTTGCCGGCTCCTGGGATATACTAGTGTATGGATTTTAAATGGTGAGTAACTATACATAGTAAATACAGAAGATTCTGGAGGGCCACATATCAACTATAAACAGTTGAGGGCGTAAGAAGGTGACTTCTGTTTATGTTTTATACTTTGGAATTGTTTTAAAATTATTTTTACTAAGTTATAGCTTACACACAGCAATGTGCACAAATCCTACATGTAAAGACTCTTGATGTGTCCTCCATCCCAATTAAAACACACAACCTAACCTCTACCACTGTAGATTACTCTTCCCACTTTTTAAGTTCCTATAAATGTAATCACATAGTATATATCCTTTTATGTCTGGAAAATTATTATTTTTAGACTAGAATTTTACTGCTGATAACTGGGGAAATCTAACAAGTACAAACAAGGAAACAAAAAAAATCATCCTGAACAGTATAATCCAGAGATACTCACTTATTCATTTATTCAACAAGTACTTTGTTAAGCATCTACCTTATATCAGCTCCTCTCCAGGCATTGAAAAGCAAGACATGAGAAGGTCCCTGACCTTGTGGGCCATTACAGTCTGAAGGGTATTTTTTCATGGGCTAGTCAAACATCTCATGTCCACCACTACTCAGAGATCTGGCCAGAGCTCTTGGACCATCTGGCCAAAGACCTGGAGGTGGACACCCCAGTAATTTAAGATCTTTTGGTAATATCAAACCATAGGAAAATTGGAGGACTTAAAATCGTTGTCTAAATCAACTGGTCATTTCTCAAAAGGAGAATCAGAGGCCCAGAGAAGGTGCCCACCAAAGCCTCTGGGATGCAAAGGATCATGCAGACAGGAGTATTATAGACAGAATTAGAACCTCGGGCTCCTGATCCTAGAGTCTAGAATGTTCTATGGGTTGCAACACTGTTTTCTATCAGTAAGATCTCCAACACTTTCAGACTAGGACAGAATAGTATTTATTTTTTCTTCTAGAGATGATTGCATTTAGAGCCCTGCTAGTCACTGCTAAATCAATGGGAAGCCTTAGAGAGTAGAACAGCAGAAGTTGGAAAGACTGTGGTCTCCCTTCTGTAAACAAAGAAAGGTAAACATGGAAAGTGGTGGTGGTAGGAGGGGAGACTGCACAACAGAAGAAAATAAATTACAGAGGAAGTGAGCTCACAGAAGCTGCATTTGCCACTTGGTAAAATTGCCAACATGATGCTCAGAAAACCTTCATAAAGTGATATGCTAAATAGATTTCAAGTGATTTCATACCAGGGACCGTATCTCCCTTGGAAAATCTTGGAATCTGCCTGCAAATTCTTTGGTAGAAGAGCTTAATATTGTCTCTTTAAACTCAATAACTCTTAAAGACAACCCAGGAACATAAAAGCCCAGAGACCAGTTGCCTCACTTCTCAGCACAATTTCATGGTTTTTTTTTTTTTTTTCTGTAAATATATGAGGGCCTACCATACTCTGGGAACCTGCAATTACTATTACATTTCATTTTCACAAAAACACAATACAACATCATTTGCACATTTAGGTCTGTTTGACTCCAAAGGCTGCCCTCTGTTCTCAGCTGTGTATTCTCCTCCTGCCTCATAGAATGTCCCTCTCAACTCTCATCTCCCAAAACAGTGAAAGCCAGGGACCTTCCTCTTTCATCCCAAAGCCCTGCTCCAAATAGCACTTGCATTAACTTACTACACAGGCTACAAGCAACCTCTCAGTAGACTCTCCAATGTCTTATTTTCCTTTTTCTGCTATCGAACCTGAAACCTCACACATGCTAGGCAAACTTTCTACCACTGAGCTACACTCCTAGCACTTTTTATTTTGAGACAGGTTGTTAAGTTGTCCAGGTTGATTCTCCTGCCTCAACCTCCCCAAGTAGCTACAATGTCCAGCTTGTTTTGCCATCTTTAGCAAGAGGTTACTCTCTCAGTCTATCCCTACTTTATCCTATGTGAAGCATAAGCAAAGATTATTGCAGACATACTGTGTCTTCCTCTATTGAGGAGGGAGGTTTCATTGAAGAGTTTGAAGACATAGATCATGTAGATGCTAACATCCATGACCTACACCTTAAAAAATGTACTGTTGGTCTACTTATTCTTTATTAAATTTATTTAGGATAGGAATTGAATGTGTTCACAGTGACTACCTGAAGAGCACATATAATAAATAGCGCCAAGTAAAAAATACGAAGTAGGCCTGGAGAAGAGGATTATAGGAAGTTTCTGGATACGAATAGCAAGATTACTTGGAAGACATAACTGGACACTCATAGGAATTTTCCCTTGTATTCTGTGCACAATTTCTCTGCGTTTATTTGGGTGGCTGAGGTTTGGGGAAGAATAGGCTTGCTGATCCCTGAATTTTGAGAGAGAAGGAGGCATGGAAGTCCAAAGGTATAAGCAGCAGTTAGAACTACAAATCAAAGCTGTGTTGCTAAAAGAGAAGTGATGGCTGGCTTTTTCATGGGTTTTCCCAGCTTAACACAGAAACTGATCTACATTACACTTGACGCTTCGATAATTATAGCAAGAGTCGGAGGGAGTGGGAGATTGTTCTCCAGGGACATTTACTCTGAACATTTCATTATCCTGCTTAAGAGGAGCTGGGAAGACAGAAAAAGTTCTCCAGTGAGTGGATTTACAGTGGGCAAGCATCTGCCATATGTCACAACAAACTAGAAAACCAGAAGGAGGAACGAAGGGCTCTTGTTTCTATGGACTTATTACCCCTTTCTCGGGGAAGAAGGACTGAGATAGGCGTAAATCTTCCCCAGGGATCTAAGCACAGAACTAACTCCTTTCTCGCTGGCTCCCGGGACAGGTGGCCCAAGCACCTGTTGTCCATCTTGTATTTTAAAAAGCACCCTCACCCCTTAACAGCCTGAATTGATCAATCACATCATCAGCTTGCATACAATTAGGACATTTGATCCTATATCTAGCAGATGAGGGTCGCTGGACCCTTCCTCCTCCTTACTAAAATTCTTCTTTCCCTAGTTTAAACCCAACTTTCTCCTAATTATCTTTGAAGGTAGGAGTGAAAGGAGACTGTGTTCAGAAGGTCCTTTGCAATTTTCCTGCTGATTCTGAATTTTTGTTTCCCATTTCCCAGTCCCGCCGAGACCCACGATGTTTCTCGCTGATGCTGAGAACTCTAAGCTTCCGGAAGTGCTAGGTCCCACTGGCCTCCTGGCTTTTAGTGGGTGGGAACTGGCCTCCTGCCTTCCCATACTGCAAAGTGTGCACACCATTGTTAGAACGAGGGTTTGCACAGGTGGTCTGTGAGGGGTGGATCCTAAGAAGCCCCTTCCCCTGTTCCACAAGTCAAGTCCCAGCCTGTCGCTTCTAGTGCCCTGGGTGCCTCCTTCCTCCCACTCGGCGCCCCAGGGGAGTTGCGGTAGAAACTCCTGCAGTGCTGAAGGGCCCAAGACTTCCTTCCAGGCCAGCTCTGGGTGGGGAAACTTTCCTTCGGTAGCTTTGTCGGTGCCGTCTCCGCTTGGCAGGGAGACTCCCGCCACTGGAGCCGTGACCTTGCCTCTGCAGAACGTGGGCGCGCGCCGCGGGTGTCCTGGAACTGCGAACAAACCAGAAATGAGCGGACCCAGGACGCGCAGCGAGCTTTACTTTCACTACTAGAAAGGAGTCCCCACAGTCCTAGTTTTGTTCCCAAAGTGGAGGCGCTTTGATATTCCGGGTTTACACAGGAGATCGCTACCGAGGCGTCCAGCTCAGGCTGCTGGGGGAACCTCCGCTTTGGTTACTCCCTCTGGTCATAAATCAGTCGGTGACTCCTTCATTCTTGCCCACGCTCTCCCAGCCCGCAGCCCTGCAAATCCAAACCGCCAGACCTGGCCCTTGAGAGGGTTGGGGCCCAGCAGTAACCGAGGTAGAAATCAATGGGGTCCCTTTGATCCACACTCATCCCGCCTAAGTCCCTGACCACTTTCCCCCTGGCCTCCGCGCTCTTTCCCAATAGGTCAGTTTCACCTCCACCCGCTGGCTCTCCGGATTTACCACCTGCAGGCCTTGGAAGCTCTCTACTTTTCTCACCCTCCTCCATCTTCTTCCAACTGCACCCCGATTTTCTCCAGCGCTCACCTGAAACCCCAGAAGTGCAGTTTCTTCTTTCTGGCCAGTGGAAAAGTCCCCGCACCTAGGACTGCAAGCCACTTGCTTTAACAAGTCCAAAGGTCAGCTAAAGTTTAGCTGATTAACAGAACCAGCAAAAGAAGGTCTTCGGTCCCCTCAGCGTGAGTACAATGGGCCCTGGCGAGCCCCGCTCCTGGTCCGGGTCTCCCGCTCCCCACAACTGCCCCTTAGGCTTTCTCTCTCTCTACGTTTTCCCCCCTCCCCGCCACCATTTGCATCTTGCCGAAAGCGGGGCCCTTCCCACTAATTTGCATATCTTATATGGCCTAATGGTGGCGATCATGGCAAGTTAGAAGTTTTCTGACTCCTCTCGGAGGAGGCTCCGGGACCCCGGGGAGTAACAAGTGTCTGGAGGCTGAAAGGTGGAGGGGTTTCAGGACTTGGGGTTCGCTTGCGAAACTCCCCTCCACCCTCCTCTCTCGCACCCACCCACCCCCTTGCCCCCTTCTCTTTCCGTCCTTGGAAAATGGTGTCCAAGCTCACGTCGCTCCAGCAAGAACTCCTGAGCGCCCTGCTGAGCTCCGGGGTCACCAAGGAGGTGCTGGTCCAGGCCTTGGAAGACTTGCTGCCATCCCCGAACTTCGGGGTGAAACTGGAGACGCTGCCTCTGTCCCCAGGGAGCGGGACGGATCCCGACACCAAGCCGGTCTTCCATACTCTCACCAACGGCCACGCCAAGGGCCGCCTGTCCGGGGACGAGGGCTCAGAGGACGGCGACGACTATGACACTCCTCCCATCCTCAAGGAGCTGCAGGCGCTCAACACCGAGGAGGCGGCCGAGCAGCGGGCGGAGGTGGACCGGATGCTCAGGTAGGCAGCGAGCGCCGTGCGGAGCGGAGCGCGCCGTAGCCCCCGGAGCCCGCGCCGCGCGCCCGAGCGACGCAGCACCCACTACTCCCGCAAGCCCGGTCCCCGCCGGGGAAGTCCCCGGGGGGCGCTCCGCGTCTCTCCCAACACCTGAACCGTTCCCGGACCCTCAGCCAGGCCACTCTGGGCCCGAGGCTCCAGGCCGGCGTCCGGGACCCGAGGGCCTTCCCAGTGGGGCTGGGGCTTGGCCCGGGAGAACTAGAGGCTCGGAGCCTTCTGCCCCAGGTTTGCCCCAGAGACTGAAGGCGCGAGTGGGTGCAGGAAACCGCTGCGATTTCCCGGGAGCAGAGGCTCGAGTCCCGCAAGCCTCAGGCCGCGCTACCTGGGGTCAGGAAGCCGCGGGCCGGGCCGGGCCGGGCACAGCGCCCCGCCGGGCTTTGCCGAGGGACCGGCAGCGAGCCCCTGGGCCCGGGACCTGGTGCGCGCTCCCATGTGCGGTGCCCAAGCGGGACTCGGGATTACCTCGAATTCCCAATGCCGTTTTGAGATTTGTAAAGGGGAACGTTTGCATGTGCGGTCAGGGCGAACCCGCGCGGGGCAAAGGAAACCACGAAGCTAAGCGAGCCGGGGTGGGGTAGGGTAGGTCTGGCTGAGAGCCCATTCGCAGAGGATCCGATCTCGGTCTGAGGAAGGAGGCGCGCACTCACTCTGCCGCCAACACCCAGGCGCCCCCGGGGGAATTTGGGCAAGCCGGCCTTCTAGCCCCAGGCCCGGATCCTCTGTGTCCTGACCGACTGGCCTACGCTTTGACAGCTAGTTACTAATTATCCAAGGAGCCCCGCGGTTCCCTGAGGCCGCCACTCGCTCCTGGGCCATAGGGTTTTAGCAAGGAGCCTCTCGCTTGTCCCCCAAATACTTAAACGCCGCGACTTCAAGGTTTCAGAGCCCAGGACTGAAGTCGCTCCCGGCCTGGCCACGCGCTCACAGTGCCCGTTCAGGGTGGTATGTGACCTTGCATTTGAATTTGCGCCCTGGGGAGTCGGGGGCTTGCTCTCTGGCCAACATAATCGGGAGGATCTCCACGTCTTCTTCCCCCACCCCTTCCACAAATATTTTGCTATAATTCATAGACTTGCGGTTCTTCTCTCGCCGTTTCCCTGCGCGGCGGTGATTGATCCCGGCCGGGGTTAGGGGACGGCAAGGTGTGGGTCGCCGAGGCTGAGAGGGGTCCGCAGAGGAGCCCCTGGGAGCAACTGGGGCTCTAGGGCGGCGCAGAGGTTGACCGGGACCTGGAACCAGCCGGGCTACCGGCCGCGGGTCATCCGGGCCTAGACCCTTGTGCCTGCCCGCCCAGGCCCTGGCTAGCGCGGCGCTCCGAGGATCTGGGGAGCCTGAGCAGACCTGGGCGCCCCTCCGCACTCGGCCCAGCAGCTCCCGGCTGGACGCAGCAGAGATGTAACATAAACTGCAGCACGTGGAGTTGGGGTGTTATTAATTTATTTCTATAAATCATCAACAGAAAGATACACAAAGGGCCGTGATTAGGTTGAAAAGAGAGGCGGGTTATTCATTGGCGAAGTTGTAAAGGCGGCTTAGAAAGGGAAGGAAATCAAAACGCAGACGCGGGGTTGCTCGCCGCTCTCGGGGCGCACGCACCACACCGCGCCGCTGGGCGCGCCACCCCACCCCCCCGTCCTCACCTGCAGGCCCCGCGCCACCCCGGGCCCCGCCACCCCGACGGGGCTGCTCGAGAGCCCGAGCCGCCCGCGAGCCCACCCGCAGGCCCAGGGGTGGAAAGCAAGGCCCGGCAGGATCCAGGATCTTCGGACCTCAGCCCTCCCCAGGGCGGGGCGGGGAGGAGGACCAGGCAGGCCGAGACCCTCGTCGGAATTAGGTTCGCTGGACAGATCCTGAGGCTCTCTGCCTTCCCCAAGCGGGTGCTGCCCTCCCTCCCCCAAACTCGGGCGCGTCGGACTTTATTAAAGTAATTTTTCAAGAAATTGCTAGCGGTTCTCCCAGGTCACTGCACAGTCGGTTTCAGAGCGCCAGGAACCCCCCGCCCCCCACCCACAGCCACCCACTTCTTTTCTTTCTTGTCCAGCCTATTCCCCTAAAGCGGAAAAAAAAAGTCACTTTGTGGAGCGCCTGGACGCCCTCTACACCTCCCAGAAGAGAAAGGCTAGAAAGGCAGGTTGGGGACAGTGCGCTGCCGGGTCCTCTGCTCCCTGCGGAGCTCGCCACGAGACTGGCGCGCGGGTGGCATTAGGAAAGCTGGTTGCTTCCTAAGACACCAGAGTTGTGGCTTCTTAGCGGAGGAGCTTCGAGCTGTGCCGGGGCTTTTCCGCCCGCTCGCAGGCAGCTCAGTCATTGTTTGCGAAGGAGCGCGCCTGGCGGACAATGCGGGCGCCCAGGTCTGGCGTTTGACACCTGTGCTCGGAGCACAATGGCCACGCGCGTTTATCCGGGTTGGGAACACCTGAGCCTGAGCTGTGTTTTTTAAATAAAAAACATAACCCCCTCGCCGGGCCTTTCTCAGGGAAGACACGGGAATGCTGGGGACAGAGAGGTATATAAAGGTGTAACTACGCCATCTTACCCCCACTCAAATCTTTTAATTCGGACTTCGAGGTTTTGCCTTAGTTTACAAGGTTGTTGTGGACTTTAAAAAAAATTTAAACCGGCTCGATTGTTGAGCTAATTCACTCTTTTTACGGAGCCATTCACACTTAGAACATTACACTATTTTGCTAGGTTTCTTAGACACGCAAAATGCACACAGGTAAAGAAATTTAAACAAAAGACAAATAGCCAAAGAATCTGTTAAAGCAACACAGTATTAACGTTTAAAATCCAAATACTTTTTCCTAACTTTTGAAGGTCTTGTTCGTAGCTGTTGAAAGTGTTTCCCACCCTAAAAACATCTTGGGAAATATTCGCCAGAAATAAGCTTTTAAATGATCTCTGATGTTTACATGGATATGTCTAAAATGTTTATTACCTTATTTCTTGCTTGCTGAAGGTGAATTCATGTTTGAAACGGGAATATATTTTCTGTTTTTGTTCTTGTCGTTACTTCATTATGTTGTATTATTTGGAAGTACTTTTATAAGTACTTGAGAAATTCGTTATTAACTTATATGTAATTAATCTAAAAATTTGCATTTCTCAAAAAAGTCTTTCAAAGCCTAGATTCTTACAAATTTAATATCAAACACTTGCTGAAATAATCACAACCATTCAGGTGCTTATAAAATATCTGTTTGATTATTGGAGGTGTAATTCATTAAAGAAAATTTTATTTGACGTAAACACTAGAAATAAATTGCTTGTTACATTGCAACATTTTATCTATTTAGGGCCTCTGCATTAACACCAATTTTTATTATTTTCTGAAACTAATTTTCCCTTCTTTTTTATGTCCTATGAAAATATGTATCAACATACAGCAAAGGGATGGTTTTTATAAATTAAAAATGTATAATATTTATAAATGTATTGTTTCTTTAATACTTTTACCCTATACTATGCCTTATTTTCTTAATCCAAATGATATTTCTCATTTTAAATCACCTATTTAGTAAGCAAGAAAAGATATTAGCAAACTGGGAAACATTTTAAATAAACATCACAGACACTAACGTAAAGTTTTTTGCATACCTGTGTTTATAAAAAATAAAAAGTCTGACCATGTTCTTATCCCAAGCTTAAAATTGATGAGACTTACTACCTTCCAAATTCCCTTGCCATATCAGAGGAGAAGTGTAAGAATACAGGAAAACAAGCCATTTGAGATTGTTGATGTCTTGCTACAAAATTGAAATCATTCATCTTCCTTAGGTTTTATTTGGGAGGCGGAGCTATGGGTTTTGTTGTTTTTTTTTTTTTTAATTCTACCTGCCTTGCATGTGGTGTGATTCTTTAATCCCAGGAAGGAACATCATTGTAGTTGAAAACTTTTAAAGTAAAATCTGAAAACAATTTAAAATTGAGCTATTAAGTTCTTGTTTCTCAGGAGATGGACACATATATTCTATCTCTACAAGAGATTGACTCATGATTTTAGAAGGAAAATAATGTGGGAGAGGCTCAGACTGAAAGTAAAGTGAATTTGGAAACTGATGCTGCCTCTCCTGTTGTCGTAAGATCTGCCCACCTGGGCTCAAGCTCATCTCCACTTTTCATTGGGTCTTGCCTGTTAAGTATCTTGAATTCCAGGGAAATGAAGGAAAGCAAAACAAAACAAGAGCTGTTTTCCCCCCTGCTTAATGAAAGAGAATGCTAGTGGTCCTTGCTCTTCTCTGCTGATTTCAGAAGAAAGGGAAAGTGTGCACTGTAATAGAAGAGCTTCAGCTCTTCTATTTTGGTGGTTTGTTTGGCGTTTTTTTGTTTGTTTGTTTGTTTGTTTGGTTGGTTGGTTGGTTGGTGGTTTTTTTTTTTTTAAGTTTTTTTCTTTATGCCTCTCCCAAGGTTTTAACTTGGACAAGTAGGGAAATACATGAAGATTAGTTTGTACACAGTGTAGGTAGAACCCCTAGCAAGAGACTATTTCTCCCCAGACGTCTTCCGCTAGCACCCTAACCGTTTACTTGTCTGTCTAGTGAGGATCCGTGGAGGGCTGCCAAAATGATCAAGGGCTACATGCAGCAACACAACATCCCGCAGAGGGAAGTGGTCGATGTCACAGGGCTGAACCAATCACACCTCTCCCAGCATCTCAACAAGGGCACCCCTATGAAGACCCAAAAGCGGGCTGCCCTGTACACCTGGTACGTCAGAAAGCAACGGGAGATCCTCCGACGTAAGTGCTTAAACTCTGCCTCTGCCTCTGCCTCAACTTGGAAAGATCTTTACCCTCACTCTGCCCCCAGTGGGCTGTCTCAGTTTCCCCTTCATCAAACAAGCCTTTACAGGCACTTGGCAGGTGGATTTGGCCTTCATAATTAGTTGCTGTACTTGGATTGGTTTGTGTCATTTTGTTCCCTTGCAGCCCCTTGCTACCCAGCTGGGTACTTTTAAGCTCTTCAGCGTGTGCAGTGTATCTTGAATTTTTTTGGTCTTTCTTTCCAATATCCTTTTCTCTGAAACTAAGTAGTGACAGAATGAAATATCTTCCCCAAAGTAAACCAAGCATCTCCCCTTAATATGTGACCACAAGTCAGATTTCCAAAGAAGATATTCTATAGCAGTCAATAGTATCAATCACTATTGCTGTTATTTTCCTATCCTCTGGAAAAGGAATTAAAAATGAAGGCATTTGTATAGGTAGATATATGTAGAACCAACACTGTTCTTTGACAAGGGATCAGGTGGGACCAAGTCCTGACACAGTTTGAAGTGCTTACTCACATTTACCAAGAGTGGCAGAGTTGGGGACCTCAGCTGGTGACCCTGACCAATAAAGAAGCCACTTCTAACTGAGACAGGAGACAATAAAAGAGTCTGCATTTGGAACTCTGACCCATCAATTATTGTCATTCTCTGTGCCAACTCAAAGTTTTCTTTCTGTCCAAGGATTTCTTTTACCCAATAATACTGAAAGATTTTTGTTTTGATTGTTTACTTTTCGACTGGAAGCATTACATGGATAGATTAGATGGAGCAAAGTGAGAACTGTTTGCTACTTAGAGGAGAAGGCTCTTCACAGTATGAATTGACTCCAGCCCTGGCAAGTAGTTCTTTAAGAATTTGTGTTCCTGACATGAAGCAACTCTCTAGTTCCTGCAGAGTCTGAGAAAATTCACAGGATCCATAGTCTCTGAAGGCCAGAGAACTCCTGGGACTCATCCAACCACCCAGCTTGTTACTACATCT
Organism: Hystrix cristata; assembly: GCA_004026905.1. Classification (NCBI taxonomy): domain Eukaryota; kingdom Metazoa; phylum Chordata; class Mammalia; order Rodentia; family Hystricidae; genus Hystrix; species Hystrix cristata. The sequence continues at coordinate 20,816 of PVJO010025706.1, forward strand.
ATGTAGTCCCTGAGAGGTCCCTCAGAAAAGAGAGAAGGGCAGGCAGGAAAGGCCAGCTGGAACTTCTGAAAAGACAGAAGTCCCAGAAAGATGCTCAGGATGCTTGAGAAGGGACAACGTACAAAAGCCGATGGCTGGCACAGTCTACAGGAGACTTTCTTACTATTGTTATTGTTATAAAGCCACATGAGACATAAAGCTTAAGAAACATTCCTTCCTTCTGTAAATAACACGTGTGCACCTGTTATGTGGCAAACACTGTGCTAGGCTGTGGGATGCACAGGTCCTTTTCTCCAGGGACCTACAATCCACTGAGGGAGTTGAGATGTTTGAGTAAATACTGACCGCTGCTTTCTAAGAGCTGTTGTAAAGGTAAACACAAGGGGCAGCAGAGGGATTGCTAAATCACCTGCACACCTCATGGAAGGCTTCCTAGAAGAGGTGACATTTGAGCCCAGTTTTGAGGGATGAATACAAGTCACACAAGCATGGAATAAAAATTAGGAAGGGAGATAAATAAAACAGAAACAAGCAAATGGGATAAGTCGAAGGAGAAAGAATGAAAAAGATGATACATGATTACAAAGTTTCATGAAAAACTAAAGCAAACAAATGGTAGTATTCACGGGCCTGTCTATACATAGAATCTGCTTGTCTGAGCTAGCTCCCGAGCCTGAAAAGAAGCTCCTGAAGCCAGCTTCTCCCAGGTGACTTTTATGGACAATGAACATTTTCTGCCCCATTTCCACCCCCAGTTAATCCAAAAGCAAGTGGAGGACATGTGAGAGTCTAGTTCTTCAAGCGCTGAGAGAGGTGGGAGCTTATGCTCCTGAGGTCAGTGGGTCCTGGGTGCTTCAGAGAAGCTGCGGTCATACCTCTGGCAGATCGAGGCATACGCTGCATTCTACAGACCTTGCAGGCTGCTGCCTCCCCAAAGGGCAGGGAGACACTAGGGTAGCTGCCACACTGCGGGACAGCTACGTGTCTCACACCCACCGCAGACTAAACTTCAGGGGTGAGATTTGTTACCTCCACAGAAATCAGATTTGGGGAGTTCGGGAGTATATTGTTTGGGTTTTCTTTTTAGCCAGAGATGATTCAGAAGCTGGTGTTTAGGAGCCTTCGAGTCTGCAGGCTGAGTTCACACCTAGCTCCTGCCCCAAGCCTGTGTGACTTTGGGCAAGTTGCATAACCACTCTGAACATCAGTGTCTTCCTCTGTAAAATTGCACATGGAGAGGCTGTGAGGGTTGTACAAAGGGATTCATTTAGAGGACATTGTATACAACCTCACCATAGTAATGGTTCATTACATGTTGACTATTATGGGCTGGGGATTTAGCTCAGTGGTTAGAGGGCTCGCCTCGCAAGCACAAGGCCCTGAGTTCAATCCCAGCACTAAAAAAAAAAAAAAAAAAAAAAAAACACGTTGACTGTTAGGACATCTATTTGCTTCAAATGAAAAATTCAAGTTGAC
>PVJO010025707.1:0-22270 GCA_004026905.1 Hystrix cristata
AACAGCATTAGTAAAAGAGCCTACTTGGGTGACAGTGGCCCAAGGGCCATGCACCAGCACCAGAGGTGGCCACAGCGTGCTCTATGCTGACTCATGGAACGAATATTTCCCTTCAGACCTCCAGAGAGAGCGTCCAGGACTTGTCAGGCCCACAGTGGGACGTCCTGGCCTCAGCCCCAGCAGGTGGCAATCAGCCACAAGCATCCCGTGGAAGTCGGCTGAGCCTGCTACAACAGCCCTTGACAATCCAGAGGCTAAGCTCCTAGGTGTAGAATAAATCATAGGAAAGAAATTCTTCCACTTTCAATTTTGACAGACAAAACCAGCCAGCTCTGAATAGTCTGTAGAAGAAGGCTGGTGGAGACCAGAAGGAGTGAGTTTCCATGGAGTGGGGTGGAGGTGACCTTTACGCCACCCCTCCCCCTGCACCTGACCACACGGGGCAGTCCAGTAAAAATCAGTTCTATTCTTCAGCATCTGTGTAGCTAGAAGGAGGCAAACAGAGGAAGAGGATCTTTGAAAGGGTTTGAAGAGAGCCCCAGAGATGAATTATAGCCCTGAGGTCAGTCAAAGGAGTGGGCCGGGATTTTAAGTTGATCTAAGCCTGTAGCCCGGGGAATGGGAAGGAGTATTATACTCTTATTCTCAATCCTATCTGTGCCATGAAATGCGGGATAGAAAAGTATGTCTCATAATTGAAATTATATGTCAGCCAGAAACCTAAGAGCACTCCCTAAAACTAATCAGTGCTGAATGAGAAAGACAAAAATCTGTCTTATAGCAGTTGAGGAGGGAGGGAGAAGAGGCCAGGAAATAAGAAAAGGAAGGAAAATAGAAAAGAAAGGGGGGAGGAATGGAAGGTGCGAGGCAAAGAGAAAACAGGAGCTCCTAAATTAAGATCAAATACTAAGTAGAGGAACAAATGTTATATCCAAGGCTGGCCCATATGTAATACGACCATTCTGTTCTATTGGCTAAAATTGGAATAAAATCAATTGTTTTAAAATAATGTTGTCAGACTTTCGGGCAAGTCTGCTCTTTACTATAGATTTCACTCTTGTAATAAAGGGGGAAAAGGTTTAAAATTAAACATAAATGATAAAACCCTTAAAAATCTTTTTCCTGTTGAATTTCATTAACTGATAAAGGTCTACCCTGAGCCCTGGGCAAGGGCAGTGGAAGGGATTCGGTTAATTTGGAAGATTAAAGTCCTTTTGAATAATTGAGGCTTCATTGGAGAGAGACTCTATAGTTTGAATGACATTCCAAGGTCAGAGACAAAAGAGCTGAGAGTCCTTATCCAAAACGCCAAGTTAACCTTTCAGACACGAAAAAGTCAAGTTACTGCAGCCTTGAACTTCACTGGCTGATAAACAAGAAACAGACAATATAAATTGGTAATCTACCTGTTTATACACAGATTTATCTTTCCTTTGGTTAAGGGATCTGACCAGTGGAGTCTTCAATATTTTAAGGTGTTCTGTATAAGGTAATGTGTTATCTTGACAGTTTATTAGCAACAAAGTCAAGAAGGTCAAAACTGAAGACTCCTTCTATAATTTTATTTCCACGCTGCTTACATCTTAATAAAAAGTGTCTCTTGCAACAGTAAACAGAAAGCAATCTGCATTTGCAGGTGCAGGAAAGAGCTTTCAAATATATTACAAGCAGGGAATGACGTAAGTTGAGAAGGATCGGCTTTACTAACATTCTCGAGACCTCACTGAGATACAAAATAATCTGGTTAAACGGAAAGTACGAAGCAAAAGCCAAAACTAAACCGATGAAGACTTTGGTAGTTTTGTTATTGTTATTATTTATAGTAATACCATACATAGTGCTCTATGGATTTCTAATAATCTCTCATAGTTCATTGGTCAGAGCTGCTTTGCTTGGCAGTGTGTGGTCTGGAACAAATTTTGGCTCAGTGTCCCATCCTCCATTCCCTCACACCTCAAGACAGGCATCGGAGGCTCAGCTGGATACAGAATTTTAATAACCATAACCAGAAATTACCTGGTTTCATCCTCAGCGGGGTTATCATGGATATTGTGCCCCCCCTTTGTCCTCCTTCTCTTCTTAGCCACCAAGATTTTCATCCTGCCCACGGCAGCCCATATGCTTCTGTGGAAACTCATGGCACACTCATGATGCTAGACACAGGGCACACACAGACTCTGTCTTTTCACTACTCCCTGAACTATACAGTAGAGCACCTGTTTACATAGTATTTATGTTGTATTTAATGTATTAGATATTTTAAGTAATCTGAGATGATTTAAAATACACAAAAGGATGTGCACAGGTTATGTGCAAATATTAGGCCATTTCATATAGGAGATCCTCAGACTGGGTATCCACATTGGGGTCCTGGAGGGGGCTGAGGGACGGCCATATACGGAAGTGGTACAGGCAGGGGGTACAGGGAAAGGACGATTAGAGAAAAGAAAAGTGATTTGTTGTTTGAAGCAGTAATTTGGATTACCAAAGAAGTAAACACAACTTATATCAAAGGAGAAAAATTCAAACTGCCTAGAGATGAAACAGACATCAATTGCTATTTTAAATTAAGATTGCCTTTTTAAAAGCTAATTTCAGACTGATAGAAGTAGGAACAAGGCAGCTTTAGCCAGAGAAGGGTTTATGGGCTTCCTCTCACTTGGAATACTGACTTCCTAGCTATCAAATTTCTGCATCACAGTGAAAGAACCCAAAACAATGTTTAAGAGTTCTAGACTCAAGACACACAGACCAGGATCCGAAACCCACACCCCAAATTGACTAATTACATGACTATAAAGCAAATTACTGAGCTCTTTAAAACTATTTCCTCATCAATAAACGGTGTTGCAGTAAGGATTAAATAAGATAATGCATGTAGCATGTTTAAGATATAATTAGATACTATTATTAGCCATATGCTAATCAGCCTTCAAAATTTGCCCCACTCCAGGCTGCAGGCCAACCCTTCGTGGCCTTCCCATGGGCCCTGACAATGTGCCCCAGAGGAGCTACTAGACCAGCAATTGCCTCTCAGAAGTGCTCTGGCCACAGATTCCAGGGTGCTGTGCAATGTGACTCTTACCTTCCAGGTGCAGTCCTCAGCTGGCAGACTCAAGAGAGTGCTGGTCATGCTTCCACATCAGCACCTTGTTCTCTGTGTTCTAGGCCCTCAACCAGCTGTCCTAACAGAATCTCTCCTGCCCTGGAAGTATACAACTTCTGATGACCCAAACCAGCATCCCAGGGAAGGTGGAGGGTCTGGACTGGAACCATTATATAAGGCAGGATCCACGTGATCCTGCTTCACAGCACGTGTGGGGAACCACACAAATGAAAATCTTCATGTCTTTTCCTGTTGTGCAAAGACCATGAGTCTCAAGGGCTCTTCTGCTGGCCTTATTATACTTCCAGGTACAAGCTCTGGTAAGCTCTTGTATCAGTTAAGGTAAAGCACACAAGAAATCTGCATAGAAAAAAGTTAATATAAAGAATTGTATAAAGCTATTAACCAGGAAAATGAAAGAACATTAAGCTATCTAGCAACTGCAGAAAACTCCCTAGGGCTGGAGGAACAAAGGAAAGAGTTTACAATGATTAAAACTTAGAGGAAGAGAAAAAAATTTACAAGACAGACACAGACCTCAAAGGATGGGATGCCAGCAAACTGCTGCTGCTTCTCTAACAATTTCAAAATGAAATTGACCCTCCAGATGTTCAAAGAACAGAAAACCAAATTTAGCTGCTGTTTTGGGAAGGAACTGATGCCGCCAAAGTAAAGAAGCTTACTAGGCGACGCTCAAAGGAACAAGCAGCGGAGAGTAGTCAAGCTCCATCTTTTTCCCCCTCTAGTCTAGGCTCTCAGGCTTCCTCTTGGCGCCCCCTACTGGCAGCGCTAATACAGATCCCGCTGGCAAAGCATAAAGGCGACTAGCAGAGTATGTAATAGAAGGGTGGCTTTGGAGACAATGGCTTAATGGCTGACACAAGGTTTTCTTTACTCCTCCTTAACCAGAGACTTCCTTCCTTGGGGAATCACTAGAGGTTTCAGATTTGTCTCAGTTCTTAGGTTATACATTATGTTAAAAATCAGGGTGACCAAGAGAAATTGCCAAGTCCCTAATGCCCACAAAGACTCAAATACCACCTGCTATGATAGCACCACTACTCTAAAAAGGTCCCTAAGGGTGTGTGTGTGTGTGTGTGTGTGTGTGTGTGTGTGTGTGTGTAGTGAACAAAGCCAAGAAAACGCTAGTCTTTACTACCATGAGTTGTTTACTCCAAATCCCCATGTAGCCCTTAGCTAGCAGGCAGAATGATAGGGAAGATTCTGTTCGCCTAAGAGACATACAAAAATAACAGGCCGAGAGTTCTCCTAGGCCCCTTTCCCCTAAACTCACACATCTTAATCCCTTGTGTTTTAGCACTCTAATGGGGGTGAAAAATCACTCCAAGCAAAGGGAGGGAAATCGTTTCTTCCTGCTATCCAAGGCACCTCAGGCAGGGCAGCTCCTCCAAGAGGAAGAAAACAGCAATGGAACAGACTTACTTTACTGCTCCCACCAAGACCCAACTCCATGAAATATGGGCCAATAAATGCTGCTTCCAAGAAGAGTTATGAGCTTCCAACAGACTAAAATTTCCCTGACTGTTCTTCTTTTTCCTAGTACAGCTGTCCTTCCTCACGGGAATATTCAAGTAGCATCTGAAAATCTGAGTGCAAGCTTTCACAGAGCCATCTTTCCCATCCTCGATTCTGATGCTATAAATCCACTTAAAATCTAAGAGATGACCATTTTATCTTCTCAGAACAGTGTGGCCTCTGGGAATATCTGAGATAGGTCAAAGCAAGCCATTAACTTGATCCCAACTGGGTGATTCATAATACACAGAAATTCATTGCCTCATAGATGGGAAATCCAAGATCAGGGGCCCAATATCTGGCAAGCAACTTCTTGCTGTATCATCCCATGGTAGAAAGGCCCAAAGTGAGTGAAAGACAGCAAGAGGGGGCCAAATGCATCATTTTACAAGGAAGCTACTCCCACACCGACAGCCTCAACCCAACATGAAGGCAGACCCCTTCTAGTATGGCCTAATCACCTCTCACTGGGCACATGCTTTTTGTGGAACACATTTGAACTATTTCAAAAGCTAAGTCTATTTCTTGTTTTATTGACCATACTAGATCTGTGATGATTAACCCTGGTTGTCAGTTGGAGTTGACTGAGAAACACCTATGAAATTAGTAAAGCACACTTTGGGCTATGTCTATGAGAGTGCTTCCAAAAATGATTCGCATAAAGGACAGCAAACTGAACGGGGTACTCGCCCTGAATGTGGTAGTGCCATCAAAAAAGAGGCTGGGGGCCTGAATGTAATAAAAATGGAAGAAAGAGGAAACCTTCTAGCATAATCTCCCTCTCTTCCTCCCTGTCCCTCTCTCCCTCTCTTTCCTTCTTGGCTGCCATGGAGTGAGCAGTTTCCTTCCAGCAGGGCTTTCTACCATGTCTGTCTCTCACGACAGGCCTAAAAGCAAAGGAACCAGCAGACCAGGGACTGAAACCTCTAAGACTATCAGCCAAATTAAACCTTTCCTCCTGTAAATTATTTTCTCAGGTATTTTATCACAACAACAAAAATCTGACTAACACACGGTTACTAGACATCATTAATCAGTGAGTAATAGTACGTTTAATGCAATAGTAGAAATGTAGAATATCTCAAACTTGCCACCATTCTCTAAAATGAAGTTCTTCCCTTTGTTCCCATGGATAATTAGCATCTGAAATGTGTGTTTACATTTTCTTGTTTTGCTTAAAACTCTATTCCCATTTTCCTTACCACTTTTGTGCAGTATCATCTTGGACATTTTTTTCAGTTTCCACGAGAAGCAGGAGTCTGGGATGAGAGAAACCTGATCTCTTCTCCTACCACATTCACATGATCAACTGCTCCCGTCAGCTCAGGGCCTGTAGGCAGCTGGGTGCCAAGAAGGTACTGGGCTATGATCTATGGTGAAGGGGGAGCTGGAATAATCATTGAAGACCTTGAAGGAACTTGGTCTCCTTTAAGGTCAATGGTGGCACCTTGCGAGAGGTCTCCTGGGTCACCCAGAAGCTGACAAGCACTGAAATATACAGCTTTCCTCTGAGGAAAGTGTGTGAAGTACGGGGAAAGGGAGACTGCCATTTCCTCTCCACAGGCCCACAAGGTGGGGATGACATCGGCTCTCTCTACCATCACAGGTGCTGCCACTTTGGACATTCCTGCAAACAGACCTGGGTCTCAACGACCCACGAAGGAAAATAATCACACATCTAATGGTTCCACAGAAGGCAAGACCAATGAAACAGACATGCCTCACCAAAGTTCCTTTCAGGGATGACAGGTGACAACTGACCTAAAGTATATCGGTGGCCCTCCAAGAAACCCAAGCATAATAGTCATGCACACACAAAAGGATAGTCAGGAACTGGAAACTTTGATTTTTGGACTATCTCAGGAAATTAATTGACAGAGAAGGAGTCAATGATGAGCCTCCAATCAGTGCCCTGGAACACTAGTTAGAAGATCAATCTCAAAGCATAGAAAATTAAAAATTTTGAGGAGAAAGATAAAAGACTTGGAGAACAGATTTAAGAGAAGCAAAATGGAAATAATAGGAGTTTCAGAAGTCACAAATGGAATTCAGAGACCAGAGGAGATAATTAAATGTAATAATGGAGGTCTTCCTGAGATGAAAAAAAAATCCAAGTTTTCAGGTTGAAAGTATACACTAAGGTCCAGGCAAATTTGAATGAAAAAAGACATCTAGGTAAAATTTCTGAACTCTAAGGATAACAAAATTTATTATTATGAGTTTCTAAAAAAAGAGTAAGTTATCTACTATAAATGTGTATAGAAATTCTCATCCACTGCACTGGAAGCTAGAAGATATTGGAGTATTATTTGTAAACTACTGAGAAGAAAGAATTGTCTCCCACAAATTTGATATCCAAGCTTTATATTGTTTGACTTCCCCCAAAAACTATTTGCAGACATACATGCCACTCATACATCTCCAGAGGAAATGCTCAAACGAGGATGCTACTAAACAACAAATGAATCAGAGCAGAGAACTCAGTGTATACTCAGTATCTAACATCACAAAGAGGAGAAGAAACAGTCATATACATCAAGATTTGCAGTGTGCATGTGTGTGCATGTGGGGGGGTGCAGAGAGAAGTAAATGGAAGTGGGTACTGATAAACTATGGGAATGAGAGGTACATACACTAAATGGGAATTATTAAAATAGAAATAAGCTGAAGTGAGAATGTTAATAATACAACTACTTAGCAACACTTTCAGGTTAGGGATAGAGGAAAGAAAGAAGACATTAATATGGTCCAAAATTTTCATCTGGGTGGGGACTAAAGATTGATGTTGAAAGTAAAATATTCTTAAAGTCTTATTTCACTGAAGTGATGGTGAGGAATATAGAGGGAAGATAAAGGGTCATAAGAGGGAAATAGGTAACATTTATGCATATGAATTTGAGTGACAGAAAAGGGAATGGGAAAATACAGACCTTTCAAACTAGAGGAAGTAAATGAAATAAATATCAACTTGAACAAACTACCAAAAGCAATGAAAAAGCGAATTCATTTGGGTCATTTAAACATTTTCAGACTTCCAGTTTTGCTCTATTAGCTTATTGGTCATATATTTTTGTCTTATTTTTAGTGGCTGTGCCGTAGGGATTACAATATAAATAGCTAACTTTATTTTCCCACCTAAGTACAGCTCATTTTGTGCCAGTTCTCATAAAAGGTAGAATCATTCCAAGTATATAATCCTTTCCACCAAACTTTTTGTTATAAATGTCATGTATATTGTGTCTTCATACATGAAAAATCCTGTAAGTTTTTGCTTTTTATCATATATATATTTTAAGACTTTAAGAGAAAAAAATTGTACTTCTATTCCACTTCTGTTATTTGTCCTTCATTCTGAAGATCTTTTCATCCTGAAAGTCTTCCTTTGGCATATCTTATGGAATAGACCTGCTCTTGATGATTCTGTTGGTGTCTGAGCAAGACATTTTTATTTAGCCTCCATTCCCGATGGATATATTCACAGGACACAGAATTTGGGGTTGGCAGTCTTTTCATTCAGTTCTTCCAGTATTTATTTCACTCTCTTTTGGCCTCCACGTTTCTGATGAGAAAGCTACAGTTATTCTCATCATTGTTTCCCTGTATATGGTACATCACTTTCTCTAGGGGATTTCACAAGTGTTTCTCATCAGTCTGTGATGTATCTAGCTATGACATTCTGTGAATTTATCTTTTTAAAGTTTCACTGTGCTTTCTTAATGTAAATGGATGGTATTTTTCCTCCAGATTTGGAAACCTTTTGCTTATTATTTCCGAAAAATGTGTTTTCTGTTTTGGTCTCTCTCCTCTTATTCTGGGACACTATAACCCAAAAGTTGTACCTTGGGGTATTATATCACAATACCCAAGGCTCTACTAATTTTTTCAATCTTTTATTTCTTTGTTTCTCAGATTGGATAATTTTTATTGGTTTATCTCCAAATTCACAGGCCTGTTTCTCTGTCTTCTCCCCTGAGTCACTGAGTTCATCGAGTGAATTTTTCTATTTTAGGTATTATATTTTTCCAGTTCTAAAATTTCTATTTTGTCGGAGGCTCAACATACCAAAACCAATGGACCCGATGAAAGCAGTTCTAAGAGCAAAGGCTATAGCTGCAAATACACACATGAAAAGAATATAGTGATCTCAAATAAATAACATAATGATGCATCTCAAGGTCCTAGGAAGACAAGAATAATCTAAATCTGAAATTAATACAAAGAAACAAATTATAAAGGTCAGAGCGGAAATTATGGAAATTGAGACTGAAAAAGTACAAAGGATCAAGGAATCAGAGTAGGTTTTTTTAAAGGATGGGAAGGGGTCTGGGAATGGGGAAATGGGAGGTAGGGGAAGAGAAGGGGAATACAATGGCTCAGAACTGTGACATATAGATATAAATACATATATATATCTTTTTCCACAATAAATGTATTTACTATGTATCAAAACATATACTAACACAAAAATTTAGAAAAAAGTCCACTTGTTTCCTTTTTATAAGTTTCATTTCTCTTCAAAAGCCTCTATTTTTCTATTCATTTTAAGAGTGTTTAATTTGACCTCTTGGAGCTTACAAGGGCTGATCAAAAATACGGTATGCGTTCAAATTTTTAAAAATTGTATGATGCTGTGCCATTAATCCTCCCCAGATTACACCCCCTCACTTCGAACACACTTATCTCCTTTTTCTTGCCACTTTCTGAAACAGTTCTTGAAGTCTTTTTCACAAATGTCTTTATAAAATGTGATCAAAAATACGGTCAATCCCGCTGCTGAGTGCCATCCAATGGAAAGGCAGGCTCAAAAAGACATTACGGAGTGTCCTCATCCACCTTATTCAATAGATCTAACACCACGTGACTTCCGGCTGTTGCCCAAAGTCTAAATGACCATGAAGGTAAATGTTTTATATCAATCAGGACATCGAGACAGCCAAAACAGTGCAAGAAAAGACCCTTACAAAACTGCTTCAGAAAGTAGCAAGAATAACAAGATAAATGTGTTCAGATTGAGAGAGAGTACAGGGGGAGAGGGTTGATGTCAATTTGTGTTTTACTGTAATGCATTTTTTCATTTGAACACTCACTGCATTTTGTGAGCACATTTTGTAGACAATCAATGATGTCCAGGCTTTGCCTGACAATTCTACCATCTGGGTCATTTCAGGATTGGTTTCTGTTGATTTTCTTTTCCCATGAGTAACACTGCATTTTCCTGGTTCTGTGTGTTTCAAGTGAAAAGATATTCAGAATATAGACTCTGGATCTTATTATTACCCTCTATGTTGGGAAAGATTTGGAAGTAAAACTTGTATATGTTCTCAGAATGTCAAATGGTTTAACCACTTTGGAAAACAGTTTGGCAGTGACTAATAAAGTTAAATATACACCTACCATATAAACGTGCCCTTTTTCGCCTGCATATTTACCCAAGAGATAGGAAAGTACATGTCCTTACAAAGACTTCTACCTGAATGTTAATGGCAGTTGTCTTCATAAAGTCCAAACACCAGAAACAACACAAATAGCCATCAACAAACTGTGTTATCTTCATACAATGGAATATAAAAGAAATGAACTATTGTCACATACACAAAGTGGATGAATTTCAAAATCATGACATTAGAAAGCAGCCAGACAAAAAGGAGTGCCTAATCTATGATTCCATTTACATAAAATTCTAGAAAATTCCAACTAATTGATATTAACAGAAAACAGAACTTTGTCTCAAGTTCAGAGTGAAGAGAGAAATGAATTACAAAGAAAGGCAGGAAACTAGAAGGTAGTAAGAATGTGTGTTTAGTTGAGGATGTATACAAATGTATACATATGTCAAAATTTATCAAATCGTATAAATTATATACATTTTATGTCTTCAATTACATACATATATGTCTGTATAAACTGGGGATAAAGAGAGTACCCCATCATGTAATGAATGAAACATTTAAAGCAAGAGTGATAGAAAAACATCAAATGTTTCAGTCCTTGTACTGTGCATGACTGACTTCCTCCATTAAAAGACATCAGATTTGGTTTTTCTTTAAGGATAAGCCTCTAAGGTTATAAGAAACAATGTGATAATGAAAGGTTGAACATAAATAAATATACACAGAGAGATATTGGTGAAATAAAAATAAAGGAAAATTGGATGAAGCATTTTAAACATCAGACAAGGTTATAAAAAAAAGGCAATGGATTATTTTGCAATAAGAATGTACCATTTATAAAGAAGATATAGTAGAAAACAAATAGCACAGAAGAAAAACATGTAAAACAAAAAGCGTTGAAAATGCAAAGATGATTCAGTAAAATACAAATATAATAGAAAGATTCAATACATTTCTTTCAGAAATGGTAGACTTGATAGACAAAAAATAAGCAAATACCTGAAAGAACCAACTAGCACAAAAAATAAATCGAGTAATACAATCCATAACTATATTATATATATAAAGAAGCATATTGCTCCAAATAGAGAATATGTCTTATGTCCATGAAACAGTTACACAAACTGATCCAATATTTTTGCTTGAATAAAAATTTATTCAAGAAAATGGATTATAGACTACATTTTCCATTTATAGTCAATTAGAAACAAAAGATAGAAATGGCTTGCTAAGGTCAGGCTTTTCGTCAGGCTGATATATAGCTTGACGCCGACCTTGACACAATGTGAAATTCACAGGCGGAGAAACCTCAATTCCTGACTATGTGACAATGGAACGGTCACATGACACCACTGGGATCCTAAGTTCCATAAACTAGTGGTGACTTTATCCATCCTATCCATGGAAATTTCATGAAATGCTGAGACCATGAAGATCACAGCATTTTTCAACTATAAATTATCATGCAAACACAAGGTTTCCGTGAGAAACTGTGTCTCAGGGGCAATCAGCTGGACTCACAGACACACTAGGGAAAAGGCCATTAGCAGTCATGCAAAGAAAAAAAATACAGTCTCGCTACCACTAGTGTCTGTCTGTATACGCGTTCTGGTTTAGATGGAAAATGTCCCCCTAAAGCCGCATGCCCTCACCGTCGAGGCTTTTGGATCAGGGGTTCAGAGCTGAATGTGCTGGTGGAAGGTGGAGCCTGGTGGGAAGAGGCAGATCTCTGGGGGCATGACCCAAAAGGGTGTTACTCCCTCCCCCATTTCTTCCTTCTTTCCCTACTTCCTGGTCGCCCTGACATGACAAGCTTTCCTCCACTGAGGCCCTTTTGCCAAGCTGTTTCCGGGTTTAAGCCTGCCAAACATGGACTGAAACTGTGAGGCAAAATAAACTTTTCCTCCTCTAAGTTGTGGGTGTCAGGCACTTTGTCCCAGCAATGAGGAAACTGACTAAGACATCATGTATGCAGAGATCCCTTAAAAGAAATCTACAAAAGCCAGACACACTTAGCTTAGCAGGAACTGTAGCAGCTAACAATAACTTGTTACTAACTTACAACTAATGAGGAGTGAAAGTCCCTCGGACAGGAGCTACTTAAATATTTGATGACTAATAAATTAAATGTTAATTAAAAACTTCAGTGATGTTCTTCCCTGGCCAGCATATAATTAACATTTAATTTGTTATAAAATATTTAAAGTTATGAAATGTCCTATGGCATCTAAAATGTCTCCATTGTCAAATCATCTTGGGACAATGTGCCAAGGGTACGAGAGGTTAGACTGGCATTTAAATCTCAGGAGACAGAACATAAAGAGTGCTTTTTGTGACTTTCTCACTAAAAGGGATTGAGAATGAGATAAGGGGAATCTCATTTTCCAATTGAATTTAGCCGAAAAATTTACAACCAAGTGCTACTGAGGAGGAAAGAGGCACACTTCCAAATTTAACTGTATAGGGTCTCATGACTGTTGCAGCCAGCTCAGTGGTAAGTGAGAAACATGATTAAAAATTCGTTAGGAAGGAACCGACATTCTCTTTGGCCTTTTTGAACTCAAAATACATCTACAAGTACGAGTGTTGGAAAGAAGCAGATTGGGCAGAACCGTAATCTAGTAAGATAAGGGGTACCATGAAAACGGTGCTCTATCGCTAACTTCCCCACAAGCTGTCTGAATGTTCCAGAGAGAAATGGACTGTCGTTGTGTCGGTATGTGCCTCTGGAACAACCACAGACATCTCCTCATGAAGGGGGAGCGATTCTGTAGACCAAGCATCCCGCTGAGGTCGGGGATGGAAAGGATGAAGGAAGAGGGCCGTTCCTGAGATAGCGAGCTGCTGAATTAGCCTGCCCTTTGGATTTCTCACACTGCTTGTCTCTCTCTCTGTTTTTATAATCCCACTGCTCCCAACATGTAACCTTGCTTTACAGTATTTCTGTCTTCCATTTTCTCAATACTTCTGTCCTTTTTAACTCATGTTAATTTCATATATGCAAGGCTTCCACACAGTTGGTCCCAGACTTTTCACCTTTAATACAGTTTAGTTTAGTAAATACTAATTTAGTTTTCACTGTATTCTGGGTACTTGGATTGGTGCTATTAGTAAAGTTCATACTGGCTCCATATAAATGTTTCTTAAATTTACAAGGCCATACGATTGGTGTTGTCCCTTTGAGGCAGCAGCAGTCCTGAATCATCTTGTAACTTCGGATAGACAAGGTATCAGAAATTATGTGATGAATAACATCTGCAGAATTGACCGTCTCCTTGTGTCTTTGATGACCTCTGCACTCTCTACACCACACAGTTAATTTCACTCACTTTCACCTGCAAGTTCAGAGGCAGCCACTCGAGTGAATGCGTTTAACCTTAACAAGAAGCACCTATAAACTTTCTGGGAAAAGAAAAACAATTGCTCCAGTGCACAGCATCATTTTTCATCTGTTATTTTATAAGCCTTGATTTTCTTTGCTTTTCTCTACCCATCAGCTTCCGCAAAAGTACAAGTCCCACTCTTTTCCTGAATGGAAAACCACCTGCACAGCTTTACTTTCCAGGAAACTGTGGCCGCAGACACACTTGCCTAGTTCCTTGCCTGGCCTGGGACCTGGTTCTCACTCATGGCTCTACTCGCCAAGCCTTGCCTTAATCATTCACCTGCTGTGTGGGAAGAGCTGCTGCCCACATCCCAGCACGTCAGATTTAGCAACAGCAGAAGTGAGGAAAATGCTTGCATAATATTATGCAACACACTGTCCTGCGAATATAAGCCAGGACTAGTGACAAGTAATTTTCCACTGGGAAGATGATTAAGCAATAAAAAAGAATTACAAGAGGATAATGGTCTATGCCTCAAACAAGAATACATACAGATGCTCTTTGATGTACACGAAGCTATACAATTCTAGATTGGAGAATGGTCAACAGAATAAAAGGCTGAAAACAAATGAGGCCGTTGAAAGTATTGTGTCTCACAGTCCATTCAGGCTACTGTAACAAAACACCATAGACCAGGTATCTTACAGACAGAGTTTTCTCACAGTTGTGCCGTCTGGAAAGCCCAAGGTGCTGGCAGATTCCATGTCTGATGAGTGCCTGTTGCCTGCTTCATAAATGGTGCTTTCTTGTCGGGTTTTTTACATGGTACAAGACAGCTCTAGGGTTTCTATTATTTTGATTTTGACACATGAACTTTGGGAAGAATACAAACATTTAGAGCACACCATCATGTAATCTGCAATTTCAGAGCTCACATTAACTGGGTCAGAATGCAAAGCCCTCGTGATTAGAATTGCTTTTGGAGGAGGAATCTTGTTATCTTTCCATTTAACCAGTCCACAGACGACTCAGTGGAGAATCTGAGAGCAATTAGCTTTATTTACTGATATCAGATGTGTTAGCCAGTGGTCGAGCCACAGTCTCACGTTGTCAGAAATTATAGGAACCTCAATAAGGTTACGCAGCAACATCAGGTTTGATGATGACTGAGGTGTTGCTTACAATGGTCGCCAGACGTTGTTCAGTGGAACAGCTTTCAGCCAGACTATCTGACTCTCCACAGCAACAAAACTCTTCACATCCCTTGACTGGCAGGGAACATCAGCGTCACACGTAATTATCGTCCTTGGAGAAAAGAACCCATTAATGATCTGGGCTGAAACCAGGTCTGAATACTAATGAAAGGGTGGCCTGCTAGGATATTAATTAGGGATGACACTTTTAGGGCAAGTTTGACTTTTCTTCCTGGGATTCCAGTAGAGAGACTATGTACTGGGTGTGAGCAAAATGCAGATTGGAGTTAGAAGAGTGGAAAACTGAACAAAAGAATAAAACATTAAGGATAAAGGTCCATGAAAAGAAAATTGGAAAGATTTCAATCCTAAAATATAAAAAGTGGTTCCATTGCCTGTAACTGGTGTCACCTGCCCTCCCCTGTCGCCTGAGATTGACTAAAGCCAGCCCCACCCATCTCTCCTATACTCTACAGGCAGACTCGTAATCTTCCCAGGATACTAAAAATCTCTAGATTTTAAGTTCTCAAGATTTTTTGGGTGCCCTTTTTCTCAACCTATGAATATAACATTTTATTTACATTTCCTTCCTGTGGTTGTTTTGCCTCCCTCCTTATCACTCAAAATATAGTCTTTGGTAATACCTGGGCCCTGTCACTTGTGCAGAATCATGGGCCCACCTCAGAGCTACTGGATCAAAATCTAGGAGCTTATGAAGGTTTCCAAGGAAGTGCACATAAACTAAAATTTGAGAAGCTCAGCCGTACTCAACAAAGGCAGATCTAGAACTCCACTGCTGCTTGTTTCCTGGGGGTGGGGTGGGGGGACACAATGGGAATTACATATTTGGGACAGTGGAGGGATATACACAGCAATGCCTATACTTTATAATTAAATATTTACTTGCCACTCTCTACACATAGTTAAAAGTCTTTGTACTATTGACCTGTTGTTTGACTATCTTTTCCCTCAAGCCTTATATTCAATTCCTCTCATTTTTTTATACAGAGTAATTTAGTTCTCTACCCCAACCCAGCTCTGTGCTAACTTTTGCAAATATAAAAACCTTATTCATGTGCTTTAATAAAACAAAAGTTTACCTACTCTTGCTCCCAGCAGAAGGAAGTAGTACAGATATATATTTTTTCTCTGATATGAAATATGTTACTTCTACAACCACTTCAAAAGCAGAAACCACTGTAGTCACTTTGGATCTTGAAAGAATTTTTTTCTTCCCGCTACATGCCTAAATTTCAATTATGCATTGTATAGCAAGATAAGAACAGTGTGGGTCATTCAAATTCACAAAGTCTAAACACCATATTTGAGCCACTGCTTTCAGACATTTTATCAGAATTAAAGATAGAGAATGAAAAATATTCTAGGAATAAATTCTGATTGGTTTCTTTTGATCAGTCTCTTGTCAAGATCAGCTCCTCTTTCAGACTCCAAACGACTCTACTCAGGTGACCTATAACCCGAACCAGTGACTCTACTTGTGGACGCTCTAGACGTGTCTCTCTGGAGTTGGCTGCAGTCCCTAGCTGGAAGTTACTAAGAAACTCCTGGTGGGGGCAAAAGTTTCCTTGGGAATGGGAAGAGCAAGGACACGGGGTATCATCAGATGTGTTAAAAGCGGGGAGAAAGGAAAAAAGCTTCACCTGCCTCCAAGGAAGGTAGAAGAACAGCATGTTTTAGGCATGGAAGACTGGAAGAATCACAGACTGGGAGGGTGGGCTGCATAATTAATAACACATCCGATTAGTTCTCTTTATAACCCAGGTGAATAGCAATCTCTTGTCAACTTTGATCAATAAAAGAGCTAAAAAAAAAAAAAACCCTTGAGTTCAATTGAGCATAATAAACAGTCAGATCAACAAACATCTTTTCAGCACCTACCTTGTGCCCAGCACTGTGCAAGGCCCTTGGGAAGCATAAATAATTACAGAGTAGTCCCAGCCTTCAAGGAGCATAGTTGGTAATTTAAATATAATATGGTGAATCCTAAAATAGATACAAGCACAGGACATTCTATCTAAGCACAAAAGATTCCTTTCTGTGTCTTGGGCAAATCAATGAAGGATCCAAGAAGGTAATCACCAGAGAAGAGATTTTTTCTGTTTTGCTATAGTTTGGTGTCCTATTTTTGGCATATCATTGCACCACAAATGTTAGGTTTCCAGCATAAACAATGTAACTCTTTTGGAAGCTTTGTATCCGAGCTGTTGAAACAGAGGTGTCTAAAGAGACAAGCAAGTTGGAACGTAGAGATGGAGATCTATGAAAAATTGATGTTAGGTTGTGAACATCTAGTATGGAACAATTTGGAAGACAGTTACGAGACAAGAGGTCAAGGAGTGTTAATTTATAATTTATTGCCCAAACCAAAATACTTCTGACATTGATGGTGAAGGGATACTGTTAATAATCGCCAGGCTACAATATAACCTGAGACTAGGCTGGGTGAACTGGTAAGAAGGACCACTGATAAAAGGTCATGTTTCCAGTTTTCTGTAAACAGTAACACAGTTAATAGAACACTTTGTCATCATGTTGAGGTTAAACTGCTTGTGAGGGATTTTGAATAACGCCCTGTGAAACTTGAGATTAATTAATATGCAATGTTTTAATAGGTGCTGTGGTCTGAGCATCCCTCAAAATTCACGCACTGAAACTTAATCCTCATTATGGTAGTATAGTAAGGTGGACACTTTGGGGAAATGGTTAAGTGGCAAATTCAGCACCCTCACAAATGGATTAGCGTTTTATGAAGGGCTGGAGGAAACCAGGTTAAGGTTCTTCTCTCCTTTGATTCCTGCCATCATATAAGGACACGTGAGAGTTCAAGTAGGTTTCATCAGACACCAAATGGTCTTGTACTCCCAGCCTCCAGAACTGCGAGGAATAAATTTCTACTGTTCAGAAATCACCCAGTCTGTGACATTTTGTTATAGCAGCACAAATTAAGACAATGAAACTAGGATCGCATTTACATGGATCATTGCTTGCAACAGGAAGTGACCGAAGGAGGGGAACCAGGAGAACACTCTGCCCTGCTACAGGAACAGAACTTTCCAGTTTATAGCATTATTCAGTCTCCACCCACGTGAACACTTACCCATGTCTGGGAACCAAGGAAGAGGAAGAGGAACAAAGGTAAAATTTTAGGCTCTCTCGGGTGGTAATCAGAAAACACTGCAAAGGAATACAGGACAGGTGAGCAAGTGGGCCAGTATTCCAACTGCTGCAAGGTCCATTGAAATTGGTGAGGCACAGCCAGAGCATTGTGTTCGGGTTCTGCCTGGAGAGACCTAAACCACACATGCGATTAGTGATCCAGGGGTACCGGGGGGTAAAATAAGCTTAAATACAATGTTGACTTGCTACATGTTTTGAAATGTGCCTTTTAGACCAGTGAGTCCCTTCCAGTGACAAGTAATAGTGTCTGAACATTTATTGAATATTTCAGTCATCGTACTAAGTGCATCGCTGTGATTAACTTGCTGTATGCTTGTAGTAACTAGGAAGGCTGGCTACTATTAGGTTCATTTTGCACTTGAGAAACTAAAGTACTGAGATGTGAGCTGTGAGGTCTTGGAGGATACTGTAAACAGTCCATTTGCATAGTTCTGTCTCTTTAAAAGCAGATTTTCTTAGATGAGAAATCTAGCTCTTTTAAGGCAATTCCACTTATTAAAGATGCATATGAGAAAGGGTTGGAGATTACACTACACAGTATCTCAAGAGTGAATAAGATGAGAAAGATTCTTCCAGAAATAGTGGGAATTATAAAGCTCTGTTCATTTACATGAGGCTGAGCTTGATGTGTTATTATAAATGCACAACTCAATTAATGCAGCAGCACAGTGCAGTTCACATAGAACTAATGGGGGAGGAAGCAAATTGGTCTGTATTTCTCAAAACAGTGTGAGGAGAGAGAGAAAGAGAAGTCAAGAAAACAGCTTCATAGCAAATCACTTGTTGTCAAAAAATAAAAGCTCACAGTTTTCGAACCACATTGTGAGAACCAAGAACAAATTCAGAGAGTCAGCAGGCACTGAGATCCTCAATAGAGATCTTCTACCCAGCAATGCATATTGGCATTTGAGGACCTTTTTGAGAGGAACATCAGATTATTATTAGAGCACATTCCAATAAACCAGAGCTCCTATTTGCCTCAGGACGAATGTTTTTAATTTTGAATGTTGCTCTGAATTGTTTATCATGGAGATGTTTAATAATGCAATGTAGCTACAATATAGAATTGCTACATAAAGGAAGACACAGGCTGAATAATTGACTGGGGAAAAACCCTCAAAGACCAACAAGGGCATGCTGGTCAGTGAAGAAGAGCGGAAGTAAATAGCTGGAGAAAGACGAAGGAATCAAAGAGCAACACAGAGAAATGGATCTCCAGTTCGTTTCTCTTTTAAGTCCCTTACAAAGAACATGCAATACAAGTTGTGGGTTTGTACATCACCCAGGGGTCCAAGCATCAACTAAACATGTGCTTTTGGAAGCGGAGTTGGGGGAAAGAGTGGACTTGGGAGGGTTGGATGATGCCCTCGCTGAGGCCCAGGAAACACGCCTTGAGCTGAGATAAAGACCATCACCAGTGCCCCACACAGGATACTTTGGATTTTATATGAAATTAATGTTTGTTCTGTGTTATTTCCAAGTTAAATTTCTAATTAACTAATTCTTTGATAAGATATCTCCTTATTTCTTAGAGCTCTGGAAAAGAAGAAATAAACCAATAATATCACTGCTTGATGCAATAAATGGCCTGGGAATTTTCTGTAAAAGTTTCCAGAACGAGACCACAATGCATTGATATTAAATGATGTCTCGTTTCTCTGGAAAATGTTCTGAATGGAACCTATATCTCCTGGCAGCATTATATGAGGGGTTTTCCACCTGCTCAAATTAAATAGAACTTATAGAATCATTATCTGTTATAAAGGTGTGGCAGGGTCTCTCCATGACATTTCTAACAGAGACTCTATACCTATAACGCAAACTAGGTGATTTTCTGTAAGTAAACTGGGAGAAGCTAAGCCTTTCACTACCCAATAAAAACAAAATAAAATTGTGACTGAATGTCACCAAAAACCCACAGTTTCTGCTTAGGATAAAGTAATAAGAGCAGTCAGCATCCCCTGCCCATTCAGCAGCACAGTCGTACGTTTTCACCAGGCTGGAAGGCAAGGCTGGAAACAGGGCTGCTGTCTTTGTTAAGGCCCTTCAGAAACAGTGACTCAGCATGAACATGAGAAGCTGTGTGGATTCTCTGTGGGAATTAAGCGACTAAACTAGATGAATCTACAGTTCCAGGGAAGTTACAGCCTCATTGCTACCACCAAGGATACGAGGCTCAGGGCAAAGTCCCTATTAATCCCTGTGTGGTTTGAGGCTGAGGTGTGCTGCCAGCAGCAACAGCCCTAGGGGCTGAATTTTCAGACAGTGCCACAGGAACTGGGGTGTCTTTCCACCCTGCCATGGACTCTAAAGCCTGCCGATGCTTATTTCTCTCATGTTTGAAGAACTGCATCCTCTCCCAGCTGATGGTGCATCCAAACACAAGGGCCAGACAAGCAGGGCACAGCTGCGGCACAAGGTGTACAGCTGGAGCCCAGGACGCAGAGGGAAGTCAGGCCGGGACAGAGCTCTCAAGGGTTGCAGGTCAACAGTCCAGCAACCTCACAAACAACTGTAACAAATCACCAAAAACACTAAGGCAAACTGCGAGAGCTAAATTGGTTTAGAGGATCGCTGGTCAGGTAAACACATCTAGAGCAAACTCCATGGGCGAAGACTTCAGGAGACTGCGGGGCAATGGAAATAGCATGGACTGTTTGATTGTTTCCCCTTGTTTTTTACATTTACGTGGTTTTCTTTTGAACACCACGCGATTAAAGGAAAGGGAGATAAAACATGCAGTTTGCACCTCTGCTTCTGATCGTGACAGTAACTGATACCAGACAAATACTCCCATAGCAGTCAACTGTAAAACTGTACAAAATACATGGAGCACCTGTTTCTCAGTTATTGGGACTAGAGAAAACAGATAAAAGAAAGACAACAAATGAGAGGAACCTTACAATTTGTCCGGTTTTCTGCACAGATCTAATTTCTGGGCCCTGTTCAAAAGGGTAAGTCCATGCAGATGACAATGGTGTCATGTCCCTGGATAGGTCTGGGCTTGCCAACTCACCGTCGAATTTTCCCAGGCTTGTCTCTCTCCTGCAGACACAGAAAGTGGAAGAGGAGTCAGAAGATGGTGCAAAGCGAAAGCAGAGTTCACTGACCAAAGAAAGAGCTACAAAGCCACTCATAGAACTAGGGCCCCCAGAGCTGGGTGACCTCCTGTACGAGCAGTGGGTCCTGGATTTATGTAGTTGAGGAGGTGGTCCCTCCCTCTGGGGGCAGCGCCACCCAACTGGTTGGTCTGTTCAGGTCTCAGGGCTACTAGAGGAACTGGGGTGCACACTACAACAATTAAGGTGGACAATCTTGCAAAAGTAAGACCTGACCGCCTGTTATTGATATTCTCAGAACACTGCAGAGATTGTTTATCCCCTCCCTAAATTTTAAAGGGCCCGTATCCCTTTTCTAATCCTGCCGAGGGGTGCCATCTATCCCTACATTCTTCCCTCTGGAAAAGATCATCCAACTATTACTGGGATTAAGGGTGACAACAGCTCTGGCTACTTCCAGCTGAAAGGGGTGCTGGCTGGGGCAGTTGATATCTCTCAGGAGGTCAATCTAACGGGCCACATTAGAAGGAAGGAGGAAGCTCTGTGTTTGGCTCCATCTGGAGGACCATCTGCATCTTTACAGCATTGACCACCATCTGAAATGAACCAGGTCAGGCATCTTTTTACACAAGGGCTAAATAGGCACATCAACAAGTGAGCAACTAAAGATTCCAAATGAGGAAGCAGCCAAATGGATATAGAAGGCAATGAGGTCTTGATTTGTGAGAAGACTTGTATTGCCAGACTGTCCATAGTTCCTTGGTTGTAGAGTCACTTTGTTTTACCTACGATGACATTGATTCAAGCCTCAATCTGCTGAGAGGTGTTGGCATAAGTACAAGTGTCACTGAGGATGGCAAGGCACCCTCCTGGTGGGCAACGATTCAGTCCAACACTTGCCAGTGTTCCAAGACCATACCAGCCAATGAGTCAGTGACCGGCAAAGTTCTCTGAAATTAGTGCCAGAAGACCGTGTGTTTCTGTAACCACTGCAGTGAGATTTTTTCATCTGTACTGTGTTGGTGACAACCCCGAAAGTTAGTCCGCAGGTGTAAGAGGGAGCCCAAGGATGTTGCCTTGGGCTGCAGTGCAGAGGAATTGTTCTCTGGGTCTCCAGGGGCAGTCCCCAGTCTCCCCCGGGAAGGATGAATCCAGGGGGTCCTGTCCTGTCACCTTAACTGCAGTAGGGGTGGAAAGGATCACCTCATAGGGACCCTCCTGGTGAGGTTTGTTTATGTCCTATGTGACTAGAGCCTTAAGGGGTACCGACGTTCCAGGGAAGAAAAGAGTGAGTACAGTGGAGTGGGTACGAAGTGTGTGGAATGAATACGGTGGAGTGGGTACGGACAGTGGGTGGAATGGGTATGGAGTGGGTATGGCGTGGGTGGAGTGGGATGGGTGGAGTGGGTACGGAGTGGGTGGAATGGGTATGGAGTGGGTATGGCGTGGGTGGAGTGGGTAC
>PVJO010025708.1:0-22279 GCA_004026905.1 Hystrix cristata
CATGCTACATTGGGGTGTTTGTTATCATTGAAAGCTCTAAAAGTTTCACCATCACTGGGATGTAATATATATATTATACATATGTATATCTTAGATATATAATGTCTATCTTATATAATAATAATGTCTATATAATAATATCTATATATCTATCTTATATTAGATCTATTGTATATATCTTATATTAGAAAGATAAACATAGATTATTTTTTACTTTTTCTTTTTATGAGTTCATTTGCATTTATTATAAGTAATTTAGAATTACTTCCACATTTTTATTTAACAGAGAAATGTCTCTTTCAAATACTACAAGGATTTTTTAAAAACACTTTGACATACATTGCCCATTCCAAAATAACATGTTATTATCAAATATTTACCTGTCTTTTTCTGTCCACACAGCTCAGATGACATTATGCTCATCTTCATTTCATCACACAGTAAATTTTTTAAATATTTATATTCTCTTTTTTGTTTGATAGTCTTTCTTAATTTTAGACTTTTTTTCAGCAATCATTTAACAACTTCCCAATGTATAATCTTTCAAATAATTCTAGTGAGGGTTTATTAGTTATAAATATTTTATGTGAAAAAAATGTCTATTTGTCCTTTCTTCTTGAAAGTTTTTCTAAATTTACAATTGTAAATTAACAGTTATTTTCTCAGAACTTGATGAAGGTTTTATTATCGTGATTTCTGGCTTTTATTGCTATGGATATAAAGTTAGGAATAGTTTTTTTTTGTTTATTTGTTTGTTTTGTTTTGTTTTTTAGGTGCTGGGGTTCGAACTCAGGGTCTTGTGATTGCTAGGCAGACACCAAACCACTGAGCTAAATCCCCAGCCCTAGTAATAGTTTTTTTTTTTTTTTTTTTTTTTTTTTTTTTTTTTTTTTTTTTTTTTTTTTTTTTTTTTTTTTTTTTTTTTTTTTTTTTTTTTTTTTTTTTTTTTTTTTTTTTTTTTTTTTTTTTTTTTTTTTTTTAACCTTTAGCTGCTTTTAAGATTTACTCTTTGTTTTGGTTTTACTTCACTTTTCATTATCATGTAGGTTTTTGGGTATTTCCTTTCATTCATGATTCAGTTTTTTTATGTTTCTCAAACGAAAATATTACAGTTTTACTGCACTCTTAAATGTTACCTATTTTCTCCCTTCTATTTCTTCCCAATACTTCTGCACTCCAATTAAAGTGTGTTGAAGTGTTTTGCATTTTATCTCCTCTCTTTGAACTTCTTTTTTACGTTTTATTTCTCTTTGATTCTATGGACTTCATTTTGAGTAATTTCTTTTAAATCTCTCTTCGTGTTTGTTAATCAACTTTTCAGAGGTGTCCGACTTTCTGTTCAACATTTCCAACATATTTCTAATTTTATCTGTTGTGTTTTATCGTCCTAAAACTTCCTTTTGAAAACTTTTGAAACATTTCTGACAAATTATCATCATCATCTTTATTATTATCACGGTACTGGGATAGAATTTCAGGCCAGTCTGTGTATTTTAAACAAATGCCATGCAAAGGAGCCTTACCAAGAGTCCTTTTTCTTTTATTTTGAGTCAAAGTCCCACCAAGTTGTCCTCAAACATGCTGGCCTCAAACATACAATCCTTCTTCCTCAGACTCCCAAATATCAGTGGTTACAGGTGTGTGCCACTGTGCCTGGCTTGTTTCGGACAATTCGGACATTCTCTTTTATGCTCTTCGTGTTCAATTGCCTTTTTTTTTTTTTCAGCTTCTTAAACATATTATTCTTTCTTTAAAATTTTTAAATTCTAGTCTTTGCATACTACAAAGGTATGCTTTTATTTTAAACCTCAACAAATCTGTATCAGCTTGTAACTCTCATTATCTCTCCTTCCAGATAAGGAAAACCAAGACCAAGAATCCTGAATAATTTACCCAACTCAAAAATTTAATGTGTCTGGGCTGGGATTTTATCTGAGGTCTGTTTGGCCTCAGAAATATTTTATACACAGATATGGTTTATATATGCATGTATATTTCAAGTTCTGGTTATATGTGTTAAATACAACCCTAAAGTGAACAGATTTATACCTAGACTCATCAATTTGCTTCTTAATTTCTTCATTGTCTTGTATTTTCCATTTGAGGTAAAATAATCTATTTCAGTGGTTTCAAGAGATTTTAGCCCCTAAATAGGAAGTACAGAATTCATTTTGCTCAAATATTTATGTTTTCTTCTAATTACAATCATCTTGTTACGGCTTATCCCAGGAAGTACTCAGAGATGCTTATTACAATATCTTATTCATGAAGGGAAATAAAACATAGAGATTCAGAAAATAGCAAAACTGAAAGCAGTGCTTACTTAGAGGACTATTTATTACTTATGAATGCATGTTTTTAAAATGATGAAAATTCTAGATTCAATAATCTAAGCATTCACTCCTAAAAAATTAGAAAACAATAAATCATACTGTGCAACAAAGAAAAAAAGAAACAATCACTAGAATGGGAAAATAAAATGAACAAGAGAATAAAAACATTCAAGAAAATTAAAAGTTCTTGGAGAATACAAGAAAATTGACGAAATATGTGTTTAATGGCACTGATGAGAAGGCCAGCCAGACATATATATAAGGAAAGATAGCAAAGACTAATCATAAAAATAAAATCTTATCCCATAGAATTGAAGGAATTATTTGAATATCATATAGATAACTGATAAAAGGCTGGTATTCCAAATACATAAAGTACTGTTTCAACTGAATAATAAAAATAATAGTGAGTAAAAATATTTGCAGAGACATTTGTCCAAAAATAAACACGTGGAAAGGGTTCAACGTTGATAGTAATTATGAAAATGGATATCAAAACTACAAGAGAGCAAGGTACCCTCACATAAGTGGCTCTAATAAAAAAGACACAAAATAACAAATATTGGTGAAGATAAGTGTTTGGACTTATCATTCATGGGTAGTGCAAATATCAGGGGTGCAAGCACATGGGAAACATTGGCACATCCTAAGAGATGTCAAAGAGTGTACAATTACCTTATGCTTCAGTAATCCCCCCTTTCAGTATATAACCAAAAGAAATAAGAATACATGTCTACATAAAAAGATTACATGAATGTTCATAGAAATATCATTCACAGTACCTTAAAGTGCAGCAACCAAAATGTCTATCAAATGATGACTGGATAAGCAAAATATGATATGTGCATGCCACTGACATTAAAGCATTATACATCCAAGGGCCTTTTGCTAAGTAAAAGATGCCAGTCACAAAGAGCCACAAAATATATAATCTCATTTATTTGTAATGTTCAGAATATTCAAGTCTGTTAGACAAATAGCGTATTATACACATCTATGGGGATGAATCAGCTAGGGACAGATGGGTCCCTAGGGAAGCATGAGAAGTGACTACTTATAGTTCTTTTTATTAAGGAGTTAAGGAAAATATCCTCAATTTAGATTTGGGAGATGTTTGCACAAATTTTGAACATAGCAGAAACCCATGAAAAAAATGTCAACAAGTTCTTTTTAAATGGAATTTTAATAGAGTATAAATCGTTGGGTTTTTCAATGAAAGAAATCTATAACTATAGATTTCTCCTCTTAATGATTTAAACATCAAGTCAAAATTCAAGCATTTTACGGCAGAGATACTGGTACAGATGTATATTTTTGTGATCCTGCCCTATATATTCCTGTAGTTTTTCTTTTTGATGTATTTTTAAGGAGACCTCAACTAGATAAGTACAACTTTTTATTGCACAGAGTAATCCATAAGATTTAAAGCAGCAAATCTGAAACGCTTCTCAAATCTTTCATGACACAAAAATTGTGAGTTTGTCTTCACTCATATTAAATGCTAGAATCACTCGGAGTAATTTTCAAAGACCGAGGTAGAATGAGATCTGTGAGTTCTTAAATATCGGTCATTGAAAATAAACTTTGAAGAATTAGCATACTTATTCTTATTATTAAAAATTAGATAATGAGGGCTTTCAGTTTGCAATTATGCTTGCTTCATGTGTTCCCAATGTAGTTGTAGGTTTTACATTTTTCTTTTCACTGTAAGACAATTATTAGTTCACTACCACATAGAGATAGTCAGAATGATTTTTTTATTATTGTAATAAAAGAAAGAAAACGAAATAATCATATGTGTAACCCATTTTACTATTACTTTAGAAAATAAATGCAATTTATTCTTTTGAGGCTTAAAGAATATGCTGTTTTCAAATTTTCCCTATTAATATAAATACCTCACTGACTGCTATGTATACAAACACGCTTGTATTCATGACAACAATTAGAATTCACTGTCCAAAACATATCCTCGGTTACCCACATCGCCACATGTCTTACCTCTGTCGTGGCAGGCTGATGAGAGGCTGTTTGTGACACCGCTTGCTAAGGCTAAAGAGCTTGTGTACAATTTTCTGAGCCTTGAGGAAAAGTTGCTTCATGCTGTTCTCCAGTTGTTCATAGCGGCGCTGAAAATTAGAATCCATTGTCCACAAATGCATTATGGTTGATGTGTTGAGGAAATAATTCATAGGGAGCCTTTTCATAAAGAACTTGAATTCATCTGCAAAAATGTTAAAATTAAACATTTTAATTATAAAATCTAAACTCATTTATTACGTATTTATCCAAAACATTTAACATGTTAATATTTAAAAGAAGTATCCTATTTTGGAGTAGGAAGTTAGTAGAAGATGAAATTTTTGACGCATTAGAATTGTTTTCCTTTTTGATTGCCTTAAAATAGGAATTTTGTGAAAGAAGAAAATTAAACTAATTTGTACTCAAATAGCGTACACAGAAAGTTTAAATTCAACTTTTCTGTATTTTCCTTTTGATGGTAATCGAGTGAACTTTTGCAAATAATACATAATGATTATTTATCTGGATTTCTGATGTTAAAGAAATTTTAAACAAATATTTTCAAAATGTTTCATTAACTCCATGGAAACTATATAAAATCATTAGTAATATTAATGTTTAAAGATAATGGTAAAGTTTTTAAAATGAAATTTGTGGTATTCAACTGTGCACTCTGTTTTCTGTAACCTTATTTCAATTTGTCATGGCCTAGCAGCTTAAATAAAACAGAAATGTTTACTTAAGAGAACAAATTTAAAAGCATTTAAAGCTCCAGTATTGGCTTTTGTTTCTGTACTGATAGTTAATATGCATGAAATTGCTTTCTTTTACAATGCCTACTAAACCAACAAAAAACAAAAGAACAAAAGTTGGTGCTACACTAAATTAAATGACATAAAAGTTCTATTAATTATCTAATACTCAAGATAGTTGAGGCAACAGACGAAATGTAGAACTAACCAAATGGTCCATCAACAGATGAATAGATATACAAAATGTGGTACATACATACAAGGGAATATTACTCAGCCATAATAAAGAAAGAAATTCTAATACATGCAACAATATAGGAGAACATGGAAAATATTATGTCCAAAGAGTCTAGTCAGATACAAAAAGATAAATTCTGCATATTTTTACGATCTATAATACCAAGAATAGTTGATTTCATAGAGACAGAAAGCAGATTTGAATTTACCAGCCATTGGGTAAATGGAGCATAGGAAATTATTGTCTGACGGTTCCAGAGTTTCTGTTCTGAACAATGACAATGTTTTAGGGCAAAAGACAGTAATGATCTTTCTGTAACATGGTGAAAGCAATTAATACTACAGGACTGTAGAACAGAAAATGATTAAAATGGCAAAATTGGCTAGGTATGTTTTTATTACAGTAAAAATATTCACAAAGATAATTGACTATGCTTTTCTATGTCTCCTTTGCTTTTGAATTAAATTTTTTGAGCAGTTCTCAAAACATAAACATTGTATTGTTTTCAAAAGTTAAGAGTTTTTTTTTTTTTTTTAATTATCAATTGACTGATTGCAGTACTGGGGATCAAACCCAAGGATGCTCTATCACTGAACAACACTGTCAGCCCTTATTGTTTTACTCTTTTTTTTTTTCCTGTTGTTGTTCAATTTTAAGGCAAGGGCTCCTTAAATTGCTCAAGTGGGACTCAAACTTGCAACCCTCCTGCCTCAGCCTTGCTCAGTGCTGAGCTTATAGGCATATGCCACCAGACACGACTTTTTCTTCTGTTAGTATTTTGTTGCACCCATTCTCATGCAATACATGTTTGAGTTTCTCCTGACACACACCCACACACCACAGGATTCGGAAAACATTTTCAGTGGCTGAAGAGCTTTGCAATTGTGAAATGAAACCTAGCAAAAACCACATTTTTTCACTATTCTGCTCATTAAAATATTGTATAGCATGCAGTTAACCTCCATATCTCTGCATATTACTTTTCTCCTGTGCAAATGAGAAAGTACTACATAAAGATGATTTCATTTAACTTTAATTCTTGTGATGTTACTGACAGTTGCTAATGCCCATTAAGTTAACATACCCAGTTTTAAAACTGTTGTTCTTAAATATTCAATAATAACTATTACATTATCATCCTGTTAAATTTAGACAAGATGTATCTGCTTATTGGATCTAGGAAATCACTAAAGTAGCCACTGCATTTCTTTTTCTCAGAAGTGTCTATGGAGAAATGGTCAGTATGGCTGGCCATTAGAGGAATGCAAATTCAGACAACACAGAGACTCTAGCCTACCCCAGCAAGAATAGCCACCATCAAGAAATCAAATAATAACAAATGCTGGTGAGGCTGCAGGGAAGGGAACACTTCCATACTGTTGGTGAGAATGTAATCCAGTATGACCACTAGAGAAATCAGTGTGGAGATTCCCCAAAAATCTGAAACTAGAAATTCCATTTGACCCAGCTATCCCCATTGTAGGCATCTTCCTGAAAGACTTAAAGACATCATGAATATAGCAGCACAATTCCTAATAGTTAAATCTTGGAAGTGACCTATTTGTCCATCAATAAAGAAAGAAAATGTAGTATTTACACGCAATGGAGTATTACTCTGGCATGAAGAAGAATAAACTTGAGTCATTTGTAGGAAAATGGATGTCCACTGAGACCATAATATTAAGTGAATGAGTCAGACACACAAGTTTAAATATCGTATGGTTGCTCTTATATGAGAAAACCAAAATTCAAATGAAGGGCAAAATAAAAGGTAGATAACAAGAAGTAGGGAGAAGACCTTTCTCAAATGCGAAGGAGATCAAGAGATGGAGGAAAGAGGAGATGAAAAAAGAATGGAGATATGTTACGTATATGTACCAACTCCCCACAAGGAATGTAATCACTATGTATTGAAGATAAGTAATAATAAAAGTATTAAAAATAAAAAAAACATGACATTTGTTAACATTTCTTAAAATATCCTATTGACATCTGACAAAGAAAACCATTTTAATGTGTACTTATGTCTCTGGATTTATGTATTAGATACATTTTAGTATTCAGGTCTAACCTATCTCATCAATGCCAGGAAATGCAAATTTGTAGCTAACAATCCAAAGCAAATTGTATTCATGAATATTGGGATTATTTTTTCTAAAGCAGACAGACACATCCGGCATGCCTTAGACATCAAACATACAGACTTTACCTGAAGAAAAAGGAAAAATGAAACAAAAGGCTTTTTTTTTTAACGAAATGCTTTTAACAACAACAAAAAAAAATTGCAGAAGATGTCTGCACTTGTTTGAACCCATATGCCTCTTTTGAAAAATTCGCTCTTTTGAATAAAGAATTATGCATAGAAATCGGCAAGCATTTCTGGGATTATTCATGGAGCAGATGCTACTACTCTGAAAACGATCTTTCACTTCACTGTCATCTGTTACCCGGACCATTCTGATAAGCGTTTGCTGTGTTGTGGGCATGCATACTTAACTGTGCTCATTGTTCGTTATAGCAGTATTAGGAAGAGTCTTAAATCAGTGAATTTTATTCAGGTTAAAGAATATTTTGAAGTAGAATTTATTTATTTCACCAAAGTATATATAATAGGGAATGTCTGCTGCAAACTCAGTACCCAATTTCTAGGAAAAGGGGTTTCAGCCTGACACTTGAATAATGACTTCATTATGAAATCATTAGGAGTCACTCCTGACACTTACCCAGAACATTTACAGAACACCGTTGTGCAAAGAACATACAGATGTTTTAGTCTATGACAGCAAATACGGATAAAGCTTTCATCTATTTTAAAGTTGACTAATTAGTCATGCACCACAGTTTCAAATGCTAAAATAACATCTTACATGTTTGAAATTCATTCTACTTAGAAGTAAAAACAGCCCCCCAAAATATTCTTGTGGATAACTTGTCTTTCATTTTTGGCCATTAGTAAAATGTGTACCTACATACTTTGGAATTTGAATGAGAGATTGATATATAAATCATTTATTTATATAAAAAAATTTGAAGGACATATAGATTGTTATATAAATAATTTATATACAAAAGATAAAATATAATCATTAGGGATGCCAGTTTATATTTTATCATACAGTAATTTCCAGGACTCCATAGAAGATAAAGATTAATACTATATATAAATGACAAGTAAATATAATTACCCAACTTTTTAGTATGTGCAGGTAAACTCATAAAAGAAGGTGAATCAATGTCATGTAAATACAAACAGAAAACTAAATCTGTACACATTTTTTAAGAGAGGATTTATTCTAGAAATACCTGTTTGCTAAGTAAGTTTTCTGTTGAGTACTTTTTCACTGCCTAGTTCTGAGGACTATAGAGAAACAAAATAACATCAACATAACAATAACAATGCTAGTAAATATTATGCTGGTAGAAATTTACAGTCAGTCTCAGTCTTCTTAAGAAAGCTAATTCACATGATACAAACAATGCAGGGTGGAATCTATTAAATTAATGAGTTCTGTGGAGGAAAAGAAAATTAAGCTATGTGACAACTTTCCAATAAATTATAGATGACTAGCTACGCACCATGGTAACTATGGACTACTAATATTTCTCTGTTGAAATAAAGTGAGTTTTAAAGTAGCTTAACAAGGTTTGTTGCTTTCCTTTCCTTTCTCTTGATAGAAACGCTATTTAACGTTTGGTATGTAATTAGCTAATTTTGAAACTAATGATCTCCTCTTCTGTGTGTGTGTGTGTGTGTGTGTGTGTTAAGGTACACTTTTTAAATGCTTTAAATATTAATTATATCTCTAGTAATTCTTCATGCAAATTTTATTAGAGAAACTTCATATGCAGACTGCGGATAATCTTTTGTTTCATATCTCTATTTTCAGCAAAATGTTTCCTTAACACTGCTGTATTTCCATAATGGTCTTATGTATTTATATTTTATGCTTTTTATTCTCATGCTTGCTTCACAGTTGAATTAAATGGATGAAAGTGGGGCTATAAATATTGTGGGTATATGAAAAACCAGCTCAATACATATATACTGACTGGTATTTCTCCCTATACTGATGAACATGAAAAAATACTGAACAATTGAGTTGATTATGTATTTTCCAGTATTCAGAACCTCTATTTAGAATTGCTTTAGAATATACTTTCAAAGATGTGCTAGTTGGGCATAATAGCACACACCTCTAGTCCCAGGTACTCGGGAACTAAGGCAGAAGTGTCGCAAGTTCAAAGTCAGCCTGGAAAATAGTTTGAGACTCTCTCAAAATAAAATTAAAGCAAGGGGTAGGGATGTAGCTCAGCGGTAGAGTGCCTATTTATTGGTTGTGAGAGCCTGGCATCAATCTCTAGTACTGAAAAAATATTTTGAAGCATTTAGACGTTCTAAAGTTCCTAGAACTTTAACAGCATACAGTTTACTTCCCGAGAAGGGGCGCACTCAGGTTACTTTTTCTTATCTAGAAATTATTTCTTGAGTTACAAGTATACCCAAATATTCTGAAGCCAATGCTACTATCATAGAAAAATAAAACTACGGCAAGTAAATATTGAAGGAGGAAATAGCTACCTTCATGACTTCTATTACCCATTACTTTAATTATAAATATTTAACTGAATAATTTTAAATTAATTTTGTAAATAGCTACAAAAACACACAAAATACCAATAAATTATCGACACACTATATATGTGTAACTGAAGAACTTTAAATAATGTAACATTGTTTAACTGTTAACTTGAGAGTGAGAGCCTGCTGGTTCATCTTTTAGATGCTTTTATAATCAGTTAACAATATGGCACAATGAAATATGCTTTAACAGCAATGACAAGGGAAGAAAGATAATTATTATAGTCTGACTATAATAACAATAATACACAGCGTCTAAACTAGGTAAAGAACATAGACAAAGAGCTCTTCAAGTAAACCCATAAATTGAAAGAATAAAAGGTCTAAGTATACCTGATCAATCCACGCGTACATTTCTCTCTAAGCACAAAAATTATCTTTTTTGATTTTATGATATTTTCAGACCAATGAATTCAAACTCATCTTTCCTACTCACATATGTTAACAGAAGATTTTTGGGATAAATGCAAGTGAAAAGCAAACACTAGCAAAACAAAAATCTATGAGCAATAATCTTACAGAACAAATATTACTTCCTTATACTTAAATTAGTTCTATAGTCTTCCCTATATGTCAGTACATTTTATTTCCTTAACTGTGTTTTTGTTTATTAATTTGATTTTTCCTTGTTTGTTTAGTTTGCAGTAGGTCTAGGTTTATTCTGTCTGACTTGCAAAGCTAACAGATAAGCACCAAACTTATGCTGCCACTGACCTCCAGTGTGATTGCCAAACAAGAACACCCTCTCATACAACTATTTCTTGTTCCTTGACATCTAGGTTCCTAGGAAACAGTACGTGTGCCTTCGCCTTCTGATTTTCAATGTCAAAGAATTTTCTACTGAGTACATTTATTGAAAACCTTAACACCATAAAACTACGGGCCTTAAGAAGGTAAGATACGAAATTGGCAAAATGGGAAAGAAGGGAAATGTGAGTAGGAAGACTGGCAGTATCAGGAAAAGTTGAGATGGAGAAAACCCAGGCATTCGGCATCCTGAATGGTGGAAGGTTAACAAGGGAAAAATGCCAACAAATCCCATATGCAAACTTTGACCGTACTCTGTAATTTTGACTAGAATTGACTGATTTTAGTTTTTGCCAACTTTTTTATTTGAACATTTTAAAGCAACTATTTGAATGATTTATGTCAGTGCAGAATTTTCCAAACCCAGCTTTCCCAACCCTAAATTGTTACATGTCAGTGCAATTCTATTTAAACTATTCTATCATTCACGGGTATAGAGTTGATGTTGAAATTCACAAAATGCTATAATGCTGCATGTTATGGTTTATGTCTAGATACCCCACCCAAGACTCATGGGCTCATAGACAGTGGTTTGGGGAAGTAATTGGATCATGAGGACATGCTATTCATCAGTGGGTTGTCCACTGGTAAGTTTATAGGTAAATGCTACTAGGGAAGGAAGCTTTGTTACAGGAGTTGGGTCACTGAGGATGTGGCCTGGAAGGTATATCTCCCTCTCTGCTTCCTTGATCTCTCTCTCTCTCTCTCTCTCTCTCTCTCTCTCTCTCTCTCTGCTCCTGCCACCATGTCTTGGGTTGTTTCTCCTCTGCCATGCTCCTGTGCATTGCCACCATGCCTTGGAGCCAGTCAACTATGAACTGCAACATGAACCAAAATAATGCTTCTTGTCTTAAGTTGTGGATGGCAGGTATTGTGTCTCAGCCATGAAAGAGTAACTAAGACATTGCATAAAGTAAATTTTATAAGTCTACCAAGTGATCGTTATACATAAATCAGATACAGACCCTCATTCCTTAGTATTTTTCTACAAATAGCATGGTTTTCTGAATTCTAAAATTTCTTTGAAATACAGCAAATGTTTATATCAATACATTAAGCAAGCCACAGAAATCTGCTCTTTATTGGTTTGCCCAATCAATGAGGTCTTTCGAGAGTTTGAGAAAGGGCTCACCCAGAACCCTATCTCTCACTACAGTGTTTCCCAGTACTCTTGGAACTACAGTGGGAGTGCATGAAGTTAAGGTGCATGATTCAGTTTAACCCATTCAGGTTTTATATCTCCAAAGTGTTGATACAAGACAAAAAGAATGCTTGGAGCAATTCTCAGGAGGTAATGGCTACAGCAGCAATAGTAGTGTTATTTTCAATCTGATGTTCATAGCAATTAGCAGTGATGGTCTCACTAAGTCAGTTTTATGCAAATCTTTTAGTGTTTCCTGACCATATAGGAGAGTAATACATCTCTGTACCTTTCTTAGTGACTGTATGCAATATATACTGCTCTTTAATACATTCCTTATCATTTTAATTGAACTAAAATTTTTTTCTTCCTTGAAGAAAAGAATCTGGGCTGACAGAGATATAAATATCAAAAGTTGTTTTTAACAAGAGCTTCCAAAGACAATCAACTGATAAGTGATTGGTTTCTTGGAACATATGGGATGAAAACTTTTACAAACTCAACAGTATTAAGGGTGGAACTTTGAGAACAGAAATGCCACGTGTTTATCTAAAATGAAATGCTTGCAGCAGGAATAGCATTTAGGTCCACGTGCCCATCTCAAAGTGAACATGGTTCATGAAAAATTCACAGACTGGGGATGAGTTGTTACTAGTAACAGATATGGCTTGCTTACAGAGTGCAAAGTCCTACAATTTCTTCTCAAAGTACAGAATGAACACTAGAGATTTTCAAAGACTGTGCAAAAGAAATCTTTCATCTCTTGCAGCTGTAGGACTTCAAAATAAACTTTGGTCCCAAGGTTGAATTTAAATTCCTGCCAGATTGGTTATGTTAAAGTTAGAAAGAACACTGATTGGGAAGGCATGAGGATGTGGGAACTGGAAATCAGATACTGACTCAGAGGAATCCACAGCATGAATTCTTATTTTCCTTGTCCCATTCACCAAGACAGTAAATTCTCCTCTGCTTGACAGATCAACCTCATCTTGAGTTTGGATATTGCAATTCTGTTTTTATACTGGGATGGAACCCAGGGCCTTGTTCATGCTCCACAAGCGGGCCACCACTCAGCTGCAGCTCCGGCCATCAAATATTCTTAATCAAAGGATGACCAAACCCAGTTTATCAGCCCAGTCTCAACACCCAATATGTTTTAAGGTATTTTATTAAATTACTCTGAGGAGATGAATTTCCCAACAGATTATCAGAATTTGATAATTTTTGAGAGAAAAACATCAAATTTCAGTCTTGAGTTGAATGCCTTGCCAGCATTACTGATGAGAGCTGTATTCACTGCTTTTGGAAGACTGGGGACACCAGTTAATCCAAAAGTCTTGGTGAAATCAGATGAGCTCTATGATTTCAGTAAGGATACAATGACCTCACTGTGATCGAGGCTTCATAGCAGTTATGAGCCAGCAGAGACACGTGGACGTGAGTATTGCAATGCACAACAGATCCAGTGCTCTAGTTATAAAGGTCTAACCTACAGGAATTGTAGAGCTTACTGATCAGATCAGAGTTCCTAGGTCCTTACATAGAGGGCTAGCTCTTGAAGTCTTACTTGGTTTGTATAGTTTTTAAAAAGACCTACAGCTGAGAACAAAGGTCTGACTTGTATCATTAGGAGAGAAAATAAAACTATTCCTATCAAATTCCCCACCCGGAATCATTTCAAAGACACTCCTGTCCCACAGCCTATATAAGGTAAATCTTTCCTCTGAATTGTGAGTTAATACTAAATTCCTGGGGGTCTGAATGCTATGAGGTTCCATGTCTCGGGGTGTCATCTTACAGAAATATGGTAGTAAATGGATTTTTCTGTATCCTTTTAAAATTCGGATCAGTAATAGCATAACCCATGCCATATTTATTTTCTGATTTCCTGATTAAAGGATTGAACTAGAGGAACACTGACTTTTTGCCTTATTATGGAATAAGGTGTACTGAGGTCAAAAAACAAAGTGGAGCTTCTTCTCCCTCCTCGAGGTACACACACAAGATCATATTGCTCATTTTCCAAGCATGATGCAATTCTGGGAATTAGACATCCATTCAGCACTTGGAAATGATGAGAAAAATATTCACATTGCATCTACAAATAACTCATCATGTTGATTATAGCTAAAACACACAGTCAGTCTAACTGAACCTGCTTCCACTGATGTAATACTTTTACCAGTGGCATGCCTTGTGGTACTAAGGATAGCATCTATGCTCAGATACAAATTGTTTTCTCTATCATTACAAACAGAGACTACCAGAAACTGTTTTCTTTCCTGTCAGTCAAAGAAGTTAAACACTCTCCATTGTATTCCAGGGCTAAACAAATTCTCAGCTTCTGTGGTACAATTCATCTCAGAGTGATGTAGATTATCTTACTGTGATAGGCTATATTTTGTTGATGATAAGATACTGAAAAGATGTAAACAGTATGAGTAGCAGTTATGCTAGTTGGTACCGCCCATACCTTAGCTATGCAAGAAGACTGCAAATAAATTTCATCCACTCTGAACGTCTAGATATACTTAGCATATTTGGGTACCCCCTCAAAATGAAGAACAACTAACTACTTCTGCATCTTCCTTTAATTAAAAGATGTACAAATCTTGGAAGTTGCATCAAATCTCTGGTGACATTATTGGTAATGATGACTTCGATGATCTGAATGGGGTAACAGATGCACCAGCTGCAGACTCTTGTGCTACTCGATGTCCTCAAGAGATTGCACCTGCTGAGTGGGTCCCGGATTGCTCCTCGCACAACCTCTGAGGCACCGTGTGCAAGCCTCATGCTGACACTCTGAGCTATCCAATCCAGTATCTTTAAATAAACTCCTTTTCTGCTGCAGTCAGGTTCTATTCTTACAAGAATGCTGACTGATACAGTTAATTGAGACCCTAAGAGTAATTATTGTCTGTAGTACACCAAGAGATTAACAAATATTTCTGTGTCTACTCTGTGCCAATCACTGTGCTAGTTAAAAATGTAAACTACAATGATAATTACTATTATAGACATCATAAAATAGCACTTTCCTCATATAATTTTGATGTGGATTAGATAATTACTGTGAATGCTTAATAAAATATGTTTTACATGATAAGTGATAGAAGCTAGTTGTTATTTTTTTTTTCTGAATTTACTCAGTGATTTTGTGTGTGCTATTCTGAGCATTTTACATGGATTATCTTATTTAATCCTCACAGAAATTTTAGGAGATGGGTACAATTATAATCTGCATTTTGCCGATGAGAAAATGTGTCTTAACAAGTTTCAGCAAATTGTTAAAAATTACACTGCTAATAATTAAATCCCAGACCAAACTAATATGAAAAAATACCACAGTCCTTGACTTAATAAATATAAATTCTCTAAGAGTAGATGGAAAAATAAAATGAATATTCCTTATATTTGAAGAATGGTTTTGTTTGGTAGGTTTTTCACAAATATTCAAATTCAATCTCATAATAACCATGCAGTAAGTCAACTGGTTTTGTTGAAATGTGATGTGAAACTAATTTGAATTACAGGTTCACTGCACAGAGCTAGCTATGAGAGATAAACAAGGAAAATAATACAGCCAAGGAAAAATAAAAAGAGAGTTAATTTTACATTTCTCTAAGGATCAGGGAAATGTTTTCTTCCTATTTTTATTTTCCCTTTCTAAAAGACTAATACAACACATTATTTATACTATGAATTAATTATGTGCTTCTTAAATGGTTTAACCAATTGAAAGGTCCACAAAGAAATGGTTGAAGTTAACTGTAAACACATACAGGATAATTCATCTGATAGAGTTTGTGCTTTGTCATGGGAAAGAAAGTTGAAATAAGGTACATATTACTGTTCTTAGCCTTAGTACTATATATAAGAGGAATTCAAACTAAAAGAAAAACAGGAAGTTAAGAATACAGATAAAGTTCCTTGATTTCTGGGTTTTAAGTGATGAAAGAATGTATATAAAATTTAGGTTGATATAAAATTAATTAAAATATCCTGCAATGATACGTAATCATTGGTCATGAGAAAAACTAGAAAAAGTACACATTGACGATTGCATAAAGAATATTTACATTCATTTCATTTAAGTATCAAACCTCCTTTCAGGCACTTTGCTCTCTAAATTCCGCAGGGTAGTTTCTGCCAAAATATCCATTGTATGGAAATGACAACCATGACTTAGATGTATTGTGACATATACTTAGTAATGCCTAAAGAAAAACTGCTGACCTCGCAAGCAATACAGAATTTGCCTGACACCAAACTCTTTTGAAAGCACTCGTCTCCTAGCAGACAGGGAATCCAAGAGTAGAGTGACGGCAGTGCAATGTGAGGGACTTTGCTTTACATCCTTCAAATAGCAAACAGCGCTCGGGTTGGGGGCGGGGTCCTTTCTCTTTAAACAGGAAAAATCTTTCTGGTACCACATTCCTCTTGTTAAGCCACTTATCAATTTTTGCAGCAGTTTTTATTCCTTTTTGACAGTAAGTGAAAATGCAGGCCAAAAAAAATTTAGTGATTTTCATGTGAATGTGGATCTGTAGAAAAGTTGAATTAGTACTTTAAGAGTATTCATTTTACTTTATCTTTTATACTATGTTACCATTTAAAATGCTATATACATACAGGAAAATATGTAATAATCATTATTAAAATAAAACTAATTTCAATACTATTAACTACTGGTATTTCAAAAAGGATAATTTAATAAACTATATAAATGAAATTTAAAATGTTCATATTGGCATATTTATAACTAAATTAAGAACAAGGGTAAAGAATCTTATTTGAAGGTTCACTAATACAGTTTATTCCAAATTCAGTTTTCCAAGTATAGTGAAGACTCTCAGGCAAGGAAGTAACCTGAGCTTTTGGTCACTTGATAAAATCTTAATAAGTTTTTTTAAATCTTTGGAAGAACAAATTTTAATTAAGAGTAGACACAACATTCCAATGGTAAACCTCGGCAAAAGGAAAGCTAAATCCTGTACAGTAACAGGAAACCACATTTACAACAGGAAAGTTTAGTGCAGCAATCTTGTCTATGTCTCTTCATACAACTGGAAAGAACAAGAAGACAGCAGCTACTCTGCGTCATGTCCTTCAGTTGTAGTCTTTAAAAGAAAAAAAAAATATATTTTTTAACCTTTCTAAACATAGAGTGCCAAGAAATACAATTACCTAACAGAAGAGTAAAACAATGATACAATTTTTTTAACAAGACAATGTTTTCAATGATGACAAACAAACCAAATCCTTAAGTGTGAATTAATTCTTCCACCAAATGTTTGAAAATTATCAGCTTTGATGTGCAATTAAGAGATTCTCTGCCACATGTTTTTATTATGTCTGAGTACAGTGGATTCCTCCTATTAGTTGATAAAGGTGTTTCCCACTTGATCCAATTCATCACATATGTATGAGATGTCACTGAAAACAGTAAATATTTAATTGTTTAAAAAATTACTCCAGTGAAAGGCACATTGCCATCAGTCTCCCTCAAAATACTGCCCCCTGCTTTTCTATCATTCTTGCAACTTTCCGAAGCACTTCTGGGAGTCCTCTTTCACGATTGTGTTGAGTTGCACTATTTATGGCTGCTTAGATGTCATGAATCAATTTCAAACGTTTGCCTTTCATGGGTAATTTGATATTGGGAAAGACTTAGAAGTCCCACAATGTTAGAGCTGGTGAATGAAGTGGATCTGGACACTATAATGTCTTACAAGCCTGTTTTTTTCTGTTAAATGCCATTTGGCAGTCACATCTCTGCACTTTTGATCATACCACGTAAAGACGCTCACAAAAGAGGACTTCCAAAACTGTTTCAGAAAGTGCAAAAATGATGGAATAAGTGTGTTTGAAGCAAGCCTCTTACTTTGAGAAAGATTAATGGCAATGAGTCCTTTCTTTATATATATAAAGAAAGAATTTGAAGAATAAGTAGAATATAAGAATAAGAAGAATAAGTAGAAAGAATTTGAGAATAAGTAGAATATGAGTAAGTAGAGTATGAATCTTTCTCCACTTCTCTTTCTATTCCCTTCCATTTTTCAGTTTCCTAATTCCCCTCATATAAGCAGTATTTCCTACTTCAAACCCTTTTCCCTTGGATATTCAAAAAAATCTTTAGCAGAAAGAACAAGATAAGAAGCATGATGCTACCTGACTTCAAGACAAACTACAAAACATTTACAAAAGCAGTACTAATCAAAATGTAAAGTACTGGTATAAAAATAGGCCCATAATCCCAAGGAACAAAATAGCGTGCTTAGAAATGGGCTAAAGACTTGCATGTAAAGCCTGAAACTAGGAAACTACTGGAAGAAACGTGGAGGAAATACTTCGGAAATATAGAAGAATTTTCTTTTTGTATAAGACCTCAAAAGCACAGAAACATAATCAAAAATTGGCAAATGGGATTTTACCAAATTAAAAATATTCTAAACAGCAAAGGGAAAAAAAATCGACAGATTAAACAACCTACAAACTTACGAGTTTGTTAATATATTTACAAACTAGACATCTGGTAAGGGGTTGATTTCCAGTGCAAATAAGGAACAACAACAAAAAGACAATTCAGTAACATACAATCAAATAACCTGATTTAAAAAGGGCGATGAATCTAAAAGACATTTCTTAAAAGAAAACATACAAATGGCCACAAGATATATAAAAATGTTCCACACCACAAGTTATCAGGGAAGTGCAAACCAAAACAACAATGAGATACCAACTCACTCCCATAAGAATGACTATTATCAAAAAGGCAAAGGATAACAAGTTTTGTCAAAGAAGTGGTCAGAAGGGAAATCTTGTACACTCCCCTTGGAAATGCAAATTAGTGCACCCATTATGGAAAACAGTACAGAGATCCTCAACAAATTAAGAGTAGATCCACTATATAATCCAGCTATCCCATTGCTGGGTATATATGTAAACAAACTTTAATCATTTTGTCCAAGAGATATCTGTACTTTCATGTTTACCACAGTTCTATTCACAATAGCCATAAAATGGAAACAACGTAAGTGTCTATCAATCGATGAATCGATAAAGAAAGACTGTAAATTTATACAATGGACTACTAGTCGGCCATGAAGAAAATTTAATCCTATCATTTGTTACCAGGTAAATGAACCTGAGGACATTATAATAAATTAAAAATCTAGACTCAGGAAGACAAGTACAACATGACCTCACTAACACATGGAATCTAATACAGTTAATCTTAAAGAAGTAGAGAGTAGATTGGAGGTTACCAGAGCTGGGGTGGGAAGAAAAGAAAGGGAGTTGGGAAAGGTTGATCAATGTGTGCTACATTATAGAAAAGAGCAAGAAGTTATGGTAGAATATGGCATAGTAGAGTGACTATAGATAAAGCAATGGTACTTAATATATCAAAAATCCAAAGGAAAGGATTTTGAAAATTTTTATCATAAAGATATGGCAAATGCTTTCAGAAAATGAAAACATATATATTTCAAAATATGCACATATATATTTTCAATACATACATATATAATTTGGTGATTTTAATATTGCACAATGTATAGTTGAGTCAAAGCATCCCAAGTCACAACTGTAAGCATGCACAAAAATTTTATTTTAATCTATCAATTTTAAAACAAATTCAAATTGTAAAAAATATTATTTCCAGTAGACTTCCAGTGACTTTATTTTCCTGTCTAAGTTCAGATGAAGAAGTTAAGTAAAGTAGTTATGTTAGTCAGATTTTCCATTGTTGAGACGAAATACCTGACATATGCAATGTAGTGCAGAAAAGGTTCATGGTGGCTCACAATTTCAGAGGTCCAGTCCATGGCTGTCCAGCTCCATGGTGCAACACAATGAGGGAAGGAAATGGCAGATTAGAGTTACTCCCCTCATGGCAGCCTGAGAGCAGAGAACCAGAGACAGAACCAAGGAGAGAGGAAGGGACTGAAGACAGGACACACCCTTCAAAGGCACGACTTCTGTGACATACTTCCAGCATCCAAGCCCCATCTCTTGATGGCACATTTAGCTATGAACTCATCAGTATGTTAGCACCCTCAAGATCTAGCTACCACTCTAGGACCTATTTCTATAACTTTCTGCACTGGGGATAAAGTTCTCAATACTTGAGTCTTTTCGATACAGCACATGTAACCAAAACAGCAGTCGTGACCAGTTTACGTACCACTTCCATTCTCCTCCTGTTACTACCAGAATGGTAATTTGAGTTTGGGGACAGCAAATATGCTGTGATGCTTGGAGCCTCTGCTGGCAAAATGACAATACTCTGCCCAATTTCACAAAGGCAGAAACCTCTGTGTGGGGAGGGTAACGGCTTCTGTGCACTCAGGAATTCGCTTTTCAGACTTAGGGTTTGCACACTTTTTTTTTTTTTTTTTTTTTTTTTGTGGTACCAGGGATCGAACTCAGGCCCTTGTGCTTGCAAGGC
Organism: Hystrix cristata; assembly: GCA_004026905.1. Lineage (NCBI taxonomy): Eukaryota > Metazoa > Chordata > Mammalia > Rodentia > Hystricidae > Hystrix > Hystrix cristata. Next base: position 20,388 of record PVJO010025708.1, read on the forward strand.
AAGCACTCTAATCACTGAGCTAAATCCCCAGCCCGGGTTTGCACTCCTTTTTTCTCGCCTGCCTCTTTGAATTGTTGGCCCAAAGCTGTGGCAGTTGTGTTGGAACCAGGAGGGAAAAGTCAAAGGAAAGGGAAAAATCTGATCTTCATTTTGCAAGTCCCTCCAAGCAGCACTGAGACTGGAGACTCATTGCTGCTACATGCAAAGTGTTATCACTGTGCTTGCAAAAGAACAGCAGAACATGCAGTTGTTAAAGCCAGAGCTCCTAAACTCCTTATTTCAAGAGCCTTTACATTATTAGAAACTTTTGAGAATCCCAAGGAGCTTTTGTTTGCCTGGGTTTTTCATGTGAATACCACTATATACCTTTTATATTTAAGTAACATGTTTTTCATGAAAATAACATTATCTAAAGCATATATATAGATATATACATATATCTATATATATATATGTATATATGTATGTATATGTATATGTATATATATCTATAGTATAGTATATGTATAGATATATGTATATATATCTATATATATGTATATATATCTATATATATGTACATATATCTATATATCTATATATATATCGATATATAGATATATGTACATATATATATGTATATACATATATACGTATATATGTATATATATCTATATATATACATATATCTATATATATAGATAGATATATATACATATATACGTATATATGTATATACATATATATATGTATATGAGAAAACAGTTACTGTGCCATATTGTTGTTATTCTCTTTAATATCTGGCTTAAGAGAAAACACCTGGATTTGCTTAATTTCTTCTGCATTCCGTTTGCTGCGATATCACATGCCATGTAGTTTCTATACAAGTGTACTGAATACTTGTAAGAAAATGTGCAAAATTGAGCAGAAAACATCTCAGCAGTATTACAGAAGCTTGATCTCATGGACGACTTGAAACTATCTCAGGGGCCACCAGGTTTCACAAAGAACTGCTGCTCCCAAGAATCAGATGATTACATCTTACATCTGTCAAACACTGCATATTTTACATGCCGTATCAAGTCACATCTTCATCAGGCTTATGATAAAATAAGAGCAGCTTCTGCTTCAGTGACTCCCTTTCAGAGTCAAGAGAATTCTTTGGAGTGGTAATTTTTTTTCTCCAACATCAAAATTGATTTCTTTAAGTAGCTTTTAAAAATCTGTATTATTTCTACTCTTTCAGTACTTCTGTGTGGAAGGTCATACTAAAATGATCTACAGAAAGAATTTAAAACAGAAAAAGTTCATAGCCATAACTAAAAATGTACATACAAATTCATTCATATACACATAGTTATTTTTAAATAGATCTTACACGAGTGTGACATATATAATATATACATACAAATTGTTGCATGTATATACATTTAAAAACAAAAGTTCACATGTTATATGATAAATGTTTACAATATATAGTTAATATATAAAATAACTACAGAGTTTTTATACAGCAAACATCAAACTCATATAAAACTAGCTGGTACAATTTCTTAGTATTCATAGTAAACTATTTGAAGGAAAGAAAATTTGTGATATTTATTCCCTAGAAGTAGAACATGTACTGTCTCTTTTTTCAAATCACAAAACATTAAAAGAGAAAATCGTAAGTTAGTTTATATTTAACGGCTTCTGCTGCTGTTCAATAGTCCCGCCCTTTTTCATCATACCTTGTCTTGGAATTTCACGGAGAGTGAAACAATACTGTAACAATTATCATTTTTTCCTGAAATATACTACCAAATGCTAAAGTTGTAGCCTATTTATTCTGTCTGCTGCAGAGGTGAATTTCTCTGACCGTAGTCTGAAAATCACCATTACTAATCTCAGTGGAGAACCCTGAGAGACAGTCA
>PVJO010025709.1:0-22230 GCA_004026905.1 Hystrix cristata
TAAAATAGTAAGTGCCAAATGAATGACACTGTGTAAATGAAACTCCTGAGGAGCCCCAGACTGCCCACAACCATGCCTCCCTCCCTGGCTGATGATATGAACTGGAAACATGGGCCCATTATTTTTCTTTGACAAACACTTTATAGGAACAGATGACAACCGTATCTTGGCGTATGGGTAAGCATTAACTGTGCTGGGAACTCGAAAATCAGCTGTTATCATATAAAGATTAACCAAATAGAAACAGTATTTTTTTATGGTATTAATTAACTGCAAACCACTGAAGCGTATCAGAAAAGGGGAAGGTGAGCAAATAGGAGACACTATTTGTGTGGTATTAATTAACTGCAAACCGCCCAAGCACCTGAGAGGAGCAGAAGCCAGTAAAAATTGAGGGTAACAGGCAGAAGGGGCGCCTGCTCTAGTTAACACTGGCCAGCATGTTTCTACAATCTTCTGAATTTAATTTGTTAATTTGCCCTCAGTGGAAGCTCTGTTTCTCTCCAACACAACGGAGTTCCTGCCACCAGAATTGGACTCTGCAATGGTGACTTTAAGACGCCCTGCCAGCCACTTCTCACTACGATATATCTTGGGTGCCTTTGCTCAAGGACTGTGCTCCTGGTCCCTGTGGCTTATTTAGGACACTTAACATAACGTATTATTTGTTCCCTCACAGCAAGGTCTCCTCTTGACAGGCAAGATTCTATTTTTCCGTCATAAGTAATTATAAATGTACACCTCTAAAAAGATTCCCAATTTGAGGGGCATCATCTATTTTGGATAGTAAATCACAGAGACATCTCCATCCCTTGGGCGGCCAGAATGTACAACTCAGATGTATGAGCTCTCACTCTGAATTCTCCAGGCCTGAAGAAAAATGGGATGCTCTACTTTCTCCCTGGGGCAGTTAGGGAGAAAAAAAAAAAAGAAAAAAAACCAAAAAAAAAAGTGAGCCTGTTTGTTGAAGCAATTTATATTGGTTCTACGCCCCTGCCCTCCTTCAAACTTCAAATACAGCACTTCTATCTTCAAAATTCGACCCAGAAAATTGTCTCAGTGAGTGCCACTCTGTGGTTATTTGTCATACCAGTTATGCACTTGAGATCGTTGCCACACTCCCATCTCAACCCCTCCGCTTTCCCTGAGATTCTTCTATGTTCTGCCTCCATTCTGTCCCAACAGTCAAGTCACCTGCTCACAACCAGAAACTAACAGCTCACCTGCATGGTTCTCACCCACACGTTTTCATCCCTGCTTCCGCCCAGCGTTTATGCTCTCATTACCTGGAGGCTGCATGACAGCCTCTGCTTTGGCAGAAGGGCTGCATCTCTGTGCTGATGAGAACACACACAGACACGTGTCAGTTAAGGATGGGGACAGTGTCTGAGAATGTGACATCAGGTGACCCCGTCACTGTGTGATCACGGAGTGGGCCTATGCAAACCTACGTGTTGGAGGCCAAGCACTCGGCACGGCCTCTGGATCCATCAAAGGCCATGGTAGGTGGGTGTACAAGGCTGCTGGTAGTATCACATACATGCTGTTTTACCATGAACTGACTTTTTAAAAAGAGGTAGAACATATTCTAACAATAAAAAGTAAATACACGCATCAGTAAATGGTTTCTTATCACTACCAAGCAGTATTACATACCATCATAATTGTATGTGCTACACATTCCCACAACCAGCACCACTACAAATGCGCAAATAATGTGTTGTGCTATGGCATTATGATGGCTTCGATGCGAGGCCCCCAGGCAACAGGAAATTTTTGCTCCATTATAATCTTATGAGAGCACAGCTGTAGATGTGGTCTGTGGATGACCAAAGCATCATTATGCAGGCCATGACCTGATCCTGGTGACTCTCGAGTACCTGGTCTGCTCTATAATCATATCCATAGCTAGTACTTTGTGGGCACTACTATAAATGCTTCATGCAGAGTACCTCATTGGATCTCCACAAGAAAATATCAGGTGGACAACTATCTATCATTAGTATTACTTCACAGATGCGGTAACTAAAATTGATAAAGGTCACGTTGTAGGAATGGTATATCTGGACTTGAGATGAAGGTCAACTAGACACCAAAGCCATACTCTAATTCCTTAAACAATTATTTTCTCTCAGATTAGCCTTTAGAAGAACAGAGACAATTTCTGTCTATATTCTGCTCAGTTTTAAAGAACCTATCGCCCTAAAACATGAGGCATGGGTTACCTCATTTTGGGTGTAGAAGTCTAAGAGTGACTGATTTTCTCTTTTGGAAATTATTTTTTTATGCGTAGCATTTTTCGTATTCCCACCTTGAGCACTCAGACTTCCAGAGGAATCCAGGTACTGCTCCAGTGGCTGGTGACTGGGAGGAACAATTGGTGGGCTCAACATATTTAACCAGTCCCTGCAAAAAAAAAAAAAAGTGAATGAAGAACACATCTGCAATGCCATCTACAGGTTTTATGTTTGGTCTGAATTTTCAATTCCCTGAAGTTTCTGCAAAGAAACGTATTTTCATCCTTCACATTTCATAAAGATAACATGTCCAGATATTAATGTTTAATTTTATAAATTGGTCAATCACTTCACTAACCAGTTATTTGATAAATATATTGACTCAGTGATGACTATTCCTCTCAAGAGTTTATTATTGCCATTCAAGTGTAGCACACTTTTTCTCACATAAGAAAATTATTGCAGTAACTTAGAAAAAACACACATGGTAAGAAAGCATGATCGATGACAACATTCCCCATGTGATTCCAAACAGAATTTAGCCTTGGAGAGGGCATGGAGTCACCACGATGGCGGAGGCAGTATGCTTTAACTCAGGGCTAGAGAGCAGCAGAAGGCAGGAGGCAGAGATTGCCCTGGTGACTCCGAATGCGTGGGGAAGACCTCGCCCACATTCCCCAGCCTTCTGCTCAAACTTCCAGCTTCATTTCCCAGTCTCTTTCTTTTCTTCCTCCTCCACAGCATTTCCAGTCACCTGTTCCCGCCAGTAGGGAGGGGACAGTTCAAACTGGTGACATCCAGAAGGCTGAGTCACTGTCTGCTTCCCTGCAAGCCCTTCTTATCTCTAATACTCCTGAGTGTCTTAGGTGGGGGCAGGGCAGGCCAGGGAAAGTCAAGGATTTTCCACTGTGAATTCTACTTCTTCTATTAACACCTTGTATTGTTTACCTTTTTCTTCTTAACAGGAGCATGTCCTTATGACTACACAATTTCTTTCTAAATTTCTGGTTTTCATGCTGTCTGTTTGGGTGAGGAGAGCATCCCAACCAACAGCTGAGAGCACCAGCCTCCAAGGCCGGTCTCGGCTCCATGTTTCCTAAAGAAAGAACTTGGCCAAGTCACTGGATATTGCTAAAACTCCCGGGTGAAAAGGAGATAATGATAGCATCTCAGAGTTTAGTTGGTAGGATTAAACGAAAAAGAAGTGGATGAGCTACAAAGAAAGATAAATTTGAGTCATTTGTAGGAAAATGGGTGCGCTTTGACTCCATAATGCTACGTGAAATAAATCAGACACAGAAGGTTCAGTATTGCATGGTTTCTTTTATATGAGAAACCTAAAATATAAGTAATTTAAAGAGCAAAATAAAAGATGGTAGGAAGCAGAGAGATAGACTTTGTGAGGATGGGAAGGGGATCTGGGGATGGGGAAAGATGGGAGGGAAGGGAGGGGAAGTCAAAAGGATCAAGATGCAATATGTATTTGTACCAATTCCCCACAATGAATGTACTTATTATGTATCATAAACATATTCCCATAAAAATCTTTTTAAAGTGCATGAAAAACATTTGACATGAATCTAGATGCAGAATTAGTCTTCTATAAATGTCAGCCATTTCACCATCATCTTTATTATCAATGAGGATCCTGGTGTGGCTCCACCTATAGAGATAAACCAGGTGGGGATCTGATTTTGTTCCAGTTAAACCAGTAAAGGATGGTGGAATGATTTCTAGCTTATACAGCTAAGGTTTTTCTTGCAAGCCACTTTACTGGTACAAAGCATTTTAATGTAAACAAATGACTCAGTTCCTATCCATAATATTTTAAGAGACTCTGAGTCACTGTTTCCCATAGTTATCAGTGGACGATGGCTAGAGGAATGAAAGAAGTCGGTGTGCTGCGTAACTGAACTTCATAACAAACAGTAAGGACAGCAGAGAGGATGTCACAGCTTTCCAAGCCAATGAGGCATTTTCTAATAAGGATCTTTATTTAGTCCACTTAATTAGAACAGAACAGAAAATTCCCACATTATAAAAAATTACAAGGTCATAGACAAATCAGCAGTTTGATGACCATCACTTACAAAGAGTGATGAAGAGAAGGGACAAACAGGAAAAAATAATGTTATCACCTGATGCACTCCAGCTCTGGATCAGAAAGCGTCCACAGTGGGGTGGGAGTGCCTACTCTTGGCCCACGGAGTGTGAGACATACAGGTGGCAACTGTGGCATGAATGTTACAAAAATCAAGATACTCACTTCTTAGGCCAACGATTTGATTAATGTTATTTTTCCCTAGCAGTGCTACAGACAGAATAGGGTTCTTTTTGTAATTTAAAAAAGCCAGATTTATAGAAAAGCCACAAGAAGAATATAAAGAAGTCTTGTATATCCTATATACCCAGATGCCCCAATTTTAACCTTTGATCATTATTTGCTATCGATCAATCAACAGGGTTTGTAAACCATGTTCCAGGGGTCAAGTATGGGCATCGCCTGCTTTTGCATAGCCTGTAAACCAACTTAACAATTTACATCTTCAAATGGTTAAAGTACTTAACATAATCTTTCATGACATGGGAAAATTATATGAACTTCAAATTTCAGTGTGCACAATACAGTTCTACTGGAATACTGCCATGCTCCTTTTTAAAATATTGTCTATGCCTGCTTTTGTGCTACCATGACGGGGTTAATTATTTATTATCTGGTGCTTTACAGGAAATGTTTGATGGCCCCTGACCTTTAGCCATGTACCAAACTGATTCCTTCAATGCTAATCCAATACTACACACTCATTATCTTCTTTCCTCTTTCCATTTCTGTAACTCCCTTCTGACAGTGAGGAACATGGCTCCCATTATCCTCAATATATTTACTGATTTTCTGAATTACAGAAGAAGCCCAAAGTAGTTTCAGAATTGCTAAGCAAAACAAAGAAACAAAAACCCATGAAAACAAAAACAGAAATGAAAACAAACAACACACTCCAAATCTACTCTTTAGAGTTCTCGCTCTCTCTTTCTCTTTTTTTTTTAGTTAAAATACTACGTTCAGAATTTGCTTGGGTGAGTTCTCCCTCCCCGCCTTCAGTGTGGTCATATTCATCTGAGACACAGTCAAAGACATAGTCATCTGCTTTTGTTTGTATTACATTTTAGGAAGTTTTCTTCCATTCTTGTTGATTTCTATTATTTGTAATTGTTGAGTATATAAAAGACTAACAAATCAAAAGTCAAAGATACACAGAAAGGTAAGATACTTTATTGGTTGTGGTGTTCTTTCTGTGTTTCATTTTGCAAAAAACAAATGCATACGTCTATTTTAATAAATTCCCTTTCTTATCCAAAAAGTAGCCTTCTGTAGTTACTCTTTTGTTGCTTTGTTATTTTCAGCTTCCAACATACCCTGGAAATCACTCCCCACCAGCGCCTAGAGAGCTCCCTCATTCTTAGTTACAGCTGCTTAATGCTCCACTCTGTGGATTTATTGTCATTTACTTCTACACTGCCCTCCGTTTGGACATGTGTTCAATATTTTGCAGTTCCTGCAATTAACACTGCAATGAATAATCTTTGACATGTCTATTTTTTATATGAGGAGGTGTATCTTCAAGGTAAAGTCCTTGAAGGGGATTCCTGGAATAAAGGAAAATGCATACTTGGATTTGTTAGATATTGACAGATCCTTTCCCCAAGGCTGCACCCATCTGGCTTTCTCACCAGCAGTGAATGTGCATGCTGGCTCCCCTAGAGCAAAGCCACACGTCTTGTCAAACTTTTAAACGATTCCCATCCTGCCATGTGAGAACTGGCATCATGGAAGAGTTCTGGTGTGGATTTGTTCTCATTATGACAGGAAGGACTTATGCTTATGGCTATTTATGCAGTGCATATATGGACATACATGCACATACACGTGCCATACATATGTTAGCCTATGTCTTTTGCCCCTTCTTCTATCATATTGTCTCTTCTCCTCAGTTTGTCATTTGTCTTTGTTTATGGTGTTTTCTTAACAGGTTTTAAATGTTTATGTAGTCAAGTGTATCAATCATTTTTTTTTATTGTTTAGCATTTCAAGTCATAGCCTCTCTGCAACCAGATTTTATAGAAATTCATCTGTGTTTTCTTCTAGTTATTTTCCTGGTTTTTAAATACAGTAGTTACATTTCTGATCCATTTACTTCAGCAGATGATGTGAGTTTATTCTAGTGTAAAGTGCATGTAATTTTCTACTTTTTTAAACAGATTTTTATTAAAATTTATGCAAAATTACACAGACTTACAGGCCATTACACAAGCTTACAGACCACAATACATTGTGCCTTTTGCTTATGACAGTGGGCAATGTAAACAACCAAATAGATGCAGCATTAAGTCATAACTACATAAAGTTATTGTAGTACCTCATGTACGTGTCACTGTTTTAAGTTTGGGTTATTAGGTTCTTATTTTTAGGATATCATTATTCCTCTGGATTCCCATTCCCCTCCCCCTTTGCCCTCTTCTTGTTCCTTTGGACCCTTTACCTATTAGTTTGCCTTTTGCAAAAAGGCAAAGTGTTAGATCATTTACCCTTTTCTTTTGCTTGTATTTTGCCTCACTCGAATGAGAGACACCATATGGTATTCCAGCTTGTGATTCTGGTTTATTTCACTCAACATTATATTTTCCAGGTCCATCCATTTTCCTATAAATGACTCTAGTTTGTCATTCTTTATACCTGAATACTTTTCTTTTTTTGAGATAAGGTCTTGCCATGTAGTTCAGGCCAGGCTTGAACTTTTGGTGATCCTCCTGCCTCAGCCTCCTGAGTGCTGGCATTACAGGTGTGCACCACCGCGGCCAACTAAATGTATTTAATTTTCACTTTAAAAAATGAACATGGGGTTCTATTGACAAGTCAAATTACTTTAATACAGATTTTAAAAATTTTATGCAATTAAAACATTTTCAGTCAAAGCAACTCATTTGTTTGGCTTTTTACCAAGTAAGCATTTATAATCTATAATTTACAAAAAGTTTCCATGTTAACTAAAATATGGAAACTTTGGGCTAATAAAAATCAAACAGAATCTTTCCTTGCAGGACTTTCTATAACCTTTAAAACACAGCGACTGTCCCAGGAGGAGGCAGAACATGCAGCATTGCTCCAGTTGGTGCATCTGCAACTGTCACATCCTTGTGATTGTGCGATGGATGCATCTTGAGAAATGCTGGTCCAGCTTGACACCTTTTATACCTTTTTCTCGTCCTGGTGGCATTTTTCCTTTTTTTTTTTTTTAAATTACTTTACGTATACTTAGTATTTTCATTTTTTCAAGACCAGTCTTTTTTTGGGTGACTTGTTCATAGGCAATTACTGGTCTAGCACTGTATCCAGACACTGTTTTTCATTTGTGCATGTGATGTTCAATGCTGAGCCATGGTCTTGACTGCCTCGGCCTCCTAAGTGCTGGGATTACAGTTGTGCACCACCACGACTGGCTTGTCTTGACTCTTGATCACACCTCTAAACCTCTATGCTTTGCCCTACGTGAAGTAGCATGCTTTATGTAGTTCTAGCTCAGGTTCACTCACAGCATGCCTGTCCTAAATGTCGTTCTGACCCATTTCCTTGGGCTTCTAACCCCAGCCACCTGTGTTCTGGAAACTTCTTGCTCTCTGTTCCACCATTTCCACTGTAGCTTTGCCCTTCGGAGTTGATACTCGGGTTGGTTTCCTCAGCTCCAACTATAATCGTGACTGACTCTATGCCCTGCCATTGAGAGGCCTCCAGTTCTTTTGGTAAATAAGCTTCCTTTTTCGTCAGGCCTGTAGTCTGAGCAAGCCCCAAATCTTCCTCTTCCTCATTGCTCTGGAGGACCCAGGTGGGCCCCGCAACACACCTTTCCTTTGCAGCTCCTCTGCAGACTGGTGAACTCCGAACTATCAACAGAAGAGATGTTTTATTTGAGTCAAGACGATGGATTCATTTTAAATGCCATGCATAAAAACAGAGTGCAGATGAGGAATAAAAACTATCTTGTGAGTTTTCACCATGGCCAGATTTATCTAATACTGAAATCTTGACCAAAAAGGACTATCACATGGTTTTCATTCAACCTGTGTGTTCTACAGTGGTCATTACCTGAGGAACGCTGAAGCAGGTATTTTGAGAATTGAAGACAATATTCTCAGTTAAGACAGACTGTAGCTTTAGTTCCTTTAAGCAAGATTTTGTTCACAAGACATTTTTACATATATTTGCTTTATTAATGTTTCCTATAAACACCCATATATGCATATACATACAACATTATATGACAGCAAGTTTGGCTCAAGCATCTTTCTACACATATGGACAGCACCCATTCACTGAACTCTGTGTGTGAAGCCCTGGGGACAGCAGGACAAAGCACTGGCTGCTGCCCGCAGAGAGCCATCGTGTGACGGAGCAAGCTTTCCAGCCAGAGAATGACCACAGAATGTGGGCTGCAGCTGCAGGCTGCTGTGGCTGACCGGCTCATCTGAGGGGCCTTGAAAGGATTCCCTTCCAGGGGAGTTCTCTGGAGTCTTGTAGACACTCACATGTTTATTTGTGGGAGCACTTATCTCAGAAATGTAAAATATGTTAACAACTATTGCACTGCTGTCATTTACAGGGTTGAGCTATCTGTTCTCATAAAACTTGTGTCAAAGGAATCAGCCCAATGAAGTACTTTTCACAGAGGATCTTCAGTCAGGAATTTAGCAATTTGCAGCAGTATCTACCCAATACTTAATGAAACTCATTTGGTACCACAGCACATTTATTATTCATTAAAATAAATTTGAATTTTAAAATTCTTCTATGGCCAGGGAACAGGCTGGGAATGGGACTGGGAAATACCTCACTTTGGGACAGCAGCATCACAGATTCTTTTTAAAAGCTGGTGAGTTTCTTTGTTAACCCAGAATACTGAGTGCCACTCAGTACTAAAAGTTTCCAAGACAATGAGTGATGCTGCTGTCACATCCCACTCTGTGTTCTCCCTCCATCCTGCTCTGCTCCACCTGCTAGGAGCACACTGCATCGCCTCATCGCACACATAGTACATACACAAGTTGGGGTGAATCTGGGGACACATACCTGCTTCTACATAGCCAAGAAAAAAATTTAATTTTTTTATACCTCAGAAAATAGAATGTGAGTTGAGAAATATATTTACTAGCATAAAAAAACATGTGTTCCTCTCTTCTTTTTCAAAGATTAAATACACAAAAAGCGCTGTCAATACAATTTCTTCTTAGAATTTACCTCCCATTTCAAGAAGGGAGCTCAAAATATAGGTTGGGAACTCTTGCATATCTCTTAGATACACTTGAGTAAGTTATTAAGATGCTATGATTTAATTCGGATTTCTTTCCCTCAGGAGGTCTCTAACCAGATTCTCAGTGTCAGAAGAACAACTGTGTTCTTGAAATCTGTGTTTTGAAATCCTTCTACAAAATTCTCACCAAGAGATTATCTAATTTATCCTTGATTACCATCAGTAACTGTGTACCTGTTGCTTTCAAAGATCACATTTCATTTTCAGATAGCTTTGACTATAAAACCTTTTTCCTGTGTTGAGGGAAAATCTGTTTTTCTTTTCACCTCCCATTGTTTCTACTACCTTTATCTCTTGGAGTTACCATGGAACAGTTCTTTTTTTTTTTAATTGAGAGATAATATTCATACATCTTTATGGGTTATATTATGATAATCTAGCACATGTATACAGTGTGCAATAAACAAATCAGAGTAATAAGCATTTCCATGTTTTCAAACTTACTCATTTTTATGTGTTTGGGTTTTTATACTCTCAGGTCATTTTGAAATATAACATAGGTCGTTTTAACCTGTAGTTACTCTGCTGTGCTAAAGGAGAACCAAAACTAATTCTTCTGTGTTCTGCTGCCCCTTATCAAACTTCTTTCTGTCCGTCCTGTCTCCCTGCCCTTCCCAGTCCCCAGCGATAGCTACTCCATTCGGTTCTTCTACAAACTTAATACTTTGCATAAGTAAGTGAGAACACATAGTAATTGTCTCGTGTATGGCTTATTTAACTCAGCATAATTACCTCCAGTTCCATCCATGTTGCTGCAAATGACAGAACATTATTCTTTCACATGGCTGAAAAATATTCCATCGTGTGTATATGCCACATTTTCTTTATCCATTCATCCACTGATGGGCATCTAGGTTGACTTCATATTTTAGTATAATGAATAGTACTGTGATAAACATGGGAGTGCAAATATCTTTTTGGTATGATTTTACATTGCCTGGATCCAGTGGAATTTCTGGATCACATGGTAGCTCCATTTTTTAGTTTTTTTTTTTTTTGAGGACTCTATATTGTTTTCCATAATGGCTGTAGTAGTTTATATTTTCACCAACAGTGTGTAAAAGTTTTCTTTTTCCCCCATCTTGCCAGTATTTGTTATTTTTTGTCTTTTTGATGATAACCACTCTAACTGGGGTGAGATGAGATCTCGCTGTGGTTTTGATTTGCATTTCTCTGATGATTAGTGAGACTGAGCATTTTTTACATACCTGACCCTTTGTATGTCTTTTTTTGAGAAGTGTTTAGTTTTTTAGCACAGTTTTAATTGGATGCTTTTCATGTGCAGCCTTTTGAGTTTCTTCTTATAGATATTAATACCTTTTCAGATGAATAGTTTGCAAACATTTCTCCAATTCTGTAGGCTGTTTCTGAACTGTTATTTCCTTTGCTGTGCAGAGCATCTTGGTCTGATGTAATCTCATTTGTCTATGCATTTTTACTTTTATTGCCTATGCCTTTGAAGTATGTTTCCTATGCTCTCTTGTTGTAATTTCATAGTTTCATGTTTTACATGTAGGTCTTTGGTCCATTTTGATTTGTTCATATGCAAGGTAAGAGGAAGGGATCTATTTTTATTCTCTTCCACATGCATATGCAATTTGACCAGACCATTTATTGAAGAGACTTTTTTCTCCACTGTATGTTCTTGGGGCTTTTGTTGAAAGTTAGCTGGTGGTGTGAACATGTATTAACTTGTGGGTTCTCTATTCTGTTCCAATGGTTTGTGTGTATATTTTTATACTAGTACCATACTGTTCTAGCTACTATAGCTTTGCAGTATGTTTTGAAGTCAGGTATTGTGACATTCTTCTCCCCAATGCCCCCAGGATTGCCTAGAATTCCTTCTTCCCCCTTGGAATAGGCATCTCTTAACCACATGGCTTTCTGGGAATTACCATGTTTCTCAGGAATCAGTGAATGTAATCAGTCAATTGGCACAGAGGTGGACACCTAACTAATCTGGGCCAATCACTATGTTTCCCTGGAACTTCTCAAATTGGATCTGAGGAGAAACAGTGGAGACTGAAGACTGAAACCAGTTGCCATGGGTGATCACATTTTCTGTAATATGGAGGAAACAAGTTTGATAAGAGAACAAGGGAGCTTAAAGTCTGTTTTCTGGGGAATTGAAACAGTACAGGTATTACTGAATGAATTAGGAAACTGAGGAGATGTAAAATGATGTGGATTTTGGTTCAGCATAAGAAGAGTCTGATGTCTTGGTAGCTTCTCCATGTGAAAATGTGCTAGAAAAACTTAGGGACCCACCACTAAGTTCTAGCCTCAGCTCTTGAATATGTTGACATATCTCCAAATTCATTGTCACTATCCCAGTCTATTCCTCCAGCACTCCTTCTTGTTTTTCCCCAGTGTGGACTTCCTATAATCAAACCCAGAGTGCGCTTTTCAAAATTAAAAGTAAAATCCTCTTAAAGTAAGACCCCACTTTGGCTTAAAGCCTCACATGGCCTGTTCTTTAGAATTTCTCCAGCATATTTTTGTGCCTTCCCCTTGATGTCATTATCACACTACTCTCAGGTTTCAGAAGGAAAGCCAAACTCTTAGTCTCTTTTCTCACAATGGCTACTGCAGTCTCTGTATCCTTCAGCTTTAAGCTGAAATGTTACTTCATGCAAGTCTCACTTGAGTTCAAAGTCCATCACAGTTATTCATCAGTCAACACACCAACAAGAAATACCTGATACCCTCAAAGTATTGAGTAGGGGGGTTTGAGGAAGATTTAAGAAAGGGCTCATTGTAAAGGTGAGGGGAGGTACAAGGGAATTTGAAGGGATAGTCCAGAACCTCAGGGCTGCTGCCCTGCTGCCAAGCCTAAGGGATAAGGAAGGAGTAATCAGAAATGAGAAGGCAAAGACAGGGAAAGAGGCCTCCTTGAGAGGATCTGGAAGCTTGGGTCAAAGTCTGCAGTGAGCCTGAGTTAGCTTTACAGTCAGGGCGCTGAGGAAGAGCAACTCTGACTTCCTTCTCTATTCCTTTCTCCTTTCCATTGGTTGAACCCCATTAGGAGCCAGAGGCCGAGGGAATCACTGATGTCATTCATGCCCTCTGTCCTCTGGGGGAACAGAGCAGGAGAGAGCAGAGAGGGTAGATCTCAGGGGCTAAAATAAGATATTTAGTCAAAGTCCCTAGTGACTTCCAAACTGACCTCTCAGTGTGTGATTATCTACGCTGTTGCGTGACTGAGTCATGTATACTCCCTACCTGCATCGATTCGAAGGTCCACAGGGCAGGCAGTCAGGTCTGTCTTCACACATTAGAATCTCAATAAACATTGGTTAAATGAGTGAAGGAATGAAGGAATACCTGTAGGAAGGCCGGAGCTATAAGGGAAAGATACACAAGTGAGAGCAAAAGGTTGGGAAACCAAACGGATTCACTAAGGAAGACTTGCAGGTTAACTAGTTGAGGATGACATGAGAATTATGCTTGCCAGATATTTCTTTACCTCCCTTCTAAAGGTGCCCCCAGAGATGTTTATAATATGGTGGCATCTGGAATAGGGTCTTTTTCAAAGTAATAGTTGAGAAGCACACTGTAAAAACAAGTATTGTATTTTCATCTCACATCAATATAGCCTTGTTTGGAGGCATGTAACAAGCATTCATACAGATGGGAAATCATACTTCCTTACCGCCCTTACAAAATAACTTCTCCTGCCCATGTCTTTTGTCAGAAAATCCATAAAATGGAGAGGATTAAGCTCCAGCCAAGTTCTCTGTGCTTTACAAAATCACAAAAAGCATTGCCTTCTTTATCTTCATTTAAATATACTTTACACTCTGCAGAACCAAATATCTTTCTGGCTTGGCAGTGTTTTCCCTTGAGCTAAGAAAATATTAATGACATGGCATCTTACAACCATTTTCTACACCAGGCCCCATTAGATATGGCAGATAATTCAACTCTGGAGGCAAATGCCCAGGCATCAGACATCAAATTCACCCACAACACATGAATGATAATATCCTATCTGCTTGAGACAACATGGAAGAAGGCTGACCTTTTCCCTTCCTTTTCTATATTGTTACCAGCACAGCTATTTTATATTACATTTAGCAGATGTCTATTGAGCCACGGTAGTGTTGTAAACTTTATGCTGATTACGGAAGAGTAAGACACAGTTCCTGCCCATGAGGGATTCAGTTTATTGGGAAGACAGAGTTAGACTGGCATTTATGAGAGAGTGGAATCAGTGGTATTAGGGAGAGCCAAGCCCAGAGAATCTTGTATAGCAGGGATAATAGCTCATGGGAGGCTTTATAGCAAAAATCATTAAAGGGTTATTCCTGATGGATGAGAAGGAGGCAGCAAGATAGAGAACAGATAGCAGGACATTCTACAAGGTACAGAAAGGTGAGAAGAGCTTCGGTACTCTTGGAAGCAGTGTGAAATGATGGGCACTGCGTTCACATCGGGTGAAGAGACTGTAATTAAGATGCTGAAGAAAGCAGGCTGCTTGGATCACTAAGGGGTTCTGAAGGTCTTGGGGATCTGTTGAAAGATTTTAAGCTAGAAGAATCTTGCATCTGCATTTTAGAAAGATCATAGAAATAGATGTGTAGAGAACAGATTGATGGGGAATAAGAGAGGGACCATGAAGTCTAGTTAAGAGGCTGTTGCTATATAATAGGCAAGAAAAAAATTTTGGAAATTTAGTACATAGGCATATGGAAATACACATGAGAAACATAGAACCTCCCCTCTGTCAATATCCATTTCCCATTGTTTCAAAATAAGGTTTAATTCAAGAAAATCACCACCCCAAAATATGCCACCCAAAAATATATTAGAACACTGATTACTTTGAGCTAAAGGCCAGGGAGAAACGGTACTTGCAAGAAGGGCTCTCTAATTTCCCTCGTTCTTCCTAAAAGCAGGGTACTTATTTCCCCTGAAAGAGATGCTCTCCTTGTATTAGGAAGACAACATTTTTATCATCAATGATGGGGACCCAATGCTGAGATTAATCTGCAAAAAATTTTTACTAAAACAACCCTTATTTTCCATGAGTTTCCCCCACTCATTTCCTAATGACTTTCCCACAATTTACTGTCTCTAGCTCAAGCTCCCCTTTCCTTTGTCTTATCACATCTCCATAGTTTATTTCTTTTTGTTAAAATGGCACAGAACTGAGGCAGGAGGATCATGAATTTGAGACCAGCCTAGACTATATAGCAAGATCCTTTAAAAAAAAGTATATAAGCTTCTGGGGATAATCTTTCTTTGGATCTTTATTTCTTTTCTATAAAGGCCTCCAAACACATGCAAAACTTAAAATATTAACATCAAGTATAGTTTGCATGCTTTTCCCTTGTTAATCGGTCTTTGGTTAATTTGATTTATAAGCCCCAGTCACAGACACAAACAGGGAAGAGGAGCCTTCTCCATTATGTATAGAAATCTCCTAAGAAGACATCTTGTTTATATCTTTTTTCCAGAGTAGATTTCTAGTGACAGAAGTTTGCTTCAAGGATTTCATATTCTAATAAAGAATATTTTAGATTACCTTTGCATATCCTTTGTAGTAAGTTAAATTTAAATGGTTATGGAGTTTCTATGTGCCCAACCCTGTGTTGATATACAAGGACAAGGAACCAATTGAAGGCCTCTCCAAGGTAGGCACAGATATGAATGGACAGGTCAGAAGAAAAGAAATATACAGGTCCTCCAAAATATGAAAGAAATACTTGACCTTGTATATGATTGTAGAGCTACAAATTAAAATAAGGATACACCATTGACATTTAGCAGCTGGGCCCAAGTTCTACAGTCTGATGACATTCAATATGAGATAGGGAGTCGGCACACTACACACAACACTGGAAGGAGTGAAGATGGGCAAAAGACTTGGTAACATCTATCAAGATAACCTTCTGACCAAGTAATTCCACTGCTCAAAACTTACTGTAAACATATACTGTACTTCCCCAACCTCAGAAAGATCTGGGAATAAAGATGCTTATTATAGCACTATCTACAGTAACAAAAAACTGGAAACCACCTAGACGTCCATCAAGCAAGAACTGGCTGAGTGAATGAATAACGGCACATCCAAACAATGAATTTCCAGCAGCTTGCAAAAAATGTGATTAGTTAGACGAAATGTACAAATTCAGAAAGATGGCCAAGACCTATTTGGCAAAGATTTAAAAAGTGAATTATAGAACAGTATAGTCTTATGTATTTTATGTAGAAAAAACATATATGTGGATATATGCCTAGAAAGTTTTTGAAGAATGTTCAAGAAACTGTTAAGCAGGGTCACAACTGGTAGTAGAAGTGTGGAGTTGGAGGGTGGGAGAAATAATAAATATTTTTTACTTTGTACCTGTCTATTCTGGGTGAAGTTATATTTGCACTATAGTTTTGTTTTTTCCTCTGCAGTGCTGGGGATGGAACCCAAGGGCCTCAAGCACGCTAGGTTAATGTTATACCATTAAGCCACATCCCTAGCTCTAGGCTCTTCTTGTCCTCTCCTCTCTGCCCCAACCTCTTTCTTGGTACTAGAAATTGATCCTAGGGCCTTGCACTGAGCTACATTCTCAGCTCATTTTTCATTTTTTCCTTTGAGATACAGTCTTCCTAAATTGCCCAGGCTGGGCTCGAACATGTGATCCTCCTGTCCCAGGCTCCTGAGTAAATGGGATTACAGGCCACTGTGCCTGGCTGGCACTCATTTTTTTAAGGCAGAGTCTCTGTCTTCAGGAAGTTCTAATATGATGAGATCTACAAGAAGATTCTCCTGAAGCATATCTTAAAAATATCAAAAAACAAACCAAGATGCATCATGTACAGGTACAAAATAAATGTGATGAATGTGACCATTGTATGTAAAATGTACCAATACATGTTCTTGGTTTAAAATAAAAAAATATCAAAAAACATTTTAGGTTACAAATGCTTCCTGGACACAGATGCTAGATTGGTCCCTTCACCCATGAGGAGACAAGAA
This sequence comes from Hystrix cristata, assembly GCA_004026905.1. NCBI lineage: Eukaryota > Metazoa > Chordata > Mammalia > Rodentia > Hystricidae > Hystrix > Hystrix cristata. The sequence continues at coordinate 16,572 of PVJO010025709.1, forward strand.
AATGGGTTGCCTCCTTTAGGCTAATTCGCCCCTTCTAAAGAGATCCTAACTGGCTTCCCCACTCCAATGATGACAGTAGAACATTCTGGGTCTTTAGGAATATTGGTAACATTCTTGGAAATTGTCAAGTTTTCATCTGCACAAACAATAGCTGCTTTAACCCACAGATATGACTAAAAATTAGGTGACTCTTTTTTTTTTTTTTTAACAGATCATTTACAAACCTGGGCTGAACTCTGCAGTGTCAGCCCCAACAATTCAATGCAATTACTTGAAAAAGGATGGTTACATGGGAAAACCGGAAGATGTGCTGTAACACAGAGGAGGCCCAGCTGAAAGCTGCAAAAGCTCCGGAAAGGAGGGAACAGACTCTCCCTTCTGAGAGATGTGTTCACATGCGTATGTGACAATATGCATGTAAACTTAATATTATATTTTAATTTGCTTTTCAAAGGCTTCTCTTCCTTCTTTCCTTCCTTTTTTTTCTCTTTTTGTTGCTACAGGATAAAAGTTCGTCAGTCTCATGGAAAACTAGGAAGTGACTCACTCTCCTTTACCTTGCACTGGAGGGGAATCACATTGGGGTGAAAATTCTCAAGGAAGTCAGTTTATCTCCTCAAAACAGGAAAAACTAATCAAGCATTGTCTGATTAATTAGAGACACTTGAAAAAAAATGCTATCTAGGCCTACAGCTGTAATCAATTTAATCAACATGCAAAGAGCCAATCTATAGTTTTCTTGATTAACAAAGCTGAATGTTAAACAGAAGTGTGACATTGTAGCATCATCAGCTAAAGCTACAAAATTGAGAATTTTCCCTAAATATTCAAAGTCAGGTCAGGATAAAGTGAAAAATCTCTCATACTCCTTTTCCCTTCCCCTGTCCTCCTTTCCTTTCTTTTTCCTCCTTCCCTTCTCTTTTCTCTTCAGTTCCTAGGGACTGAACTTAGGCCTTCACATTGAGCTACATTCCCAGCCCTTTTATTATTTTTTATTTTGAGAAAAGGTGTCACTAAGTCACTAAATTGCTCATGTTGGTCTCGAACTTTCAGTCCTCCTGCCTTAGCTTCCCAGAGTGCTGGGGTTACAGGTGTGTACCATGATGGCTGGCTCACACTCTATTTCTTTCCAGGAACACTGTGGGTATGGACATTTCAGTTCTTCTCCATAGTTCTGTAGGAAAGTAAGTTTCATCTAAGTAGTAGAAATGAGCAGTGACTTGAGAATGCTCTGATGACAAACACAAATCACCTCTTGCCACACAGTCACACAGTCAAGTTTGCCATGCAGTAATAGTGTTAGTAGTTATTACTATTTGAAATTACAGAAAAAGACTCACTCTCAAGCAACTTTACATAACACCTTTTAAAGAGTTATAAGACAACTGCGGGATAAGTGCCTTGTGACTAAGTCATTAACAAATCAAGAGAAGAAAACTTTGTGACCTTTTCTGTCTTTAACTAGAGAATAATTGCCTTAAAATTAGAATACAAAATAAAATCACCTAAACCTTTCTGTGAAATGATGGAACTTAATGGCGCAGAAAGAGTAGGTGGGGTTTAATTTAATGCTTTAATTTAGCTTCTTCCACTTTTGTAAAGAATAACCACAAGGTATCATTTTCAGCATTAACTGTGTCAGATTATCAGATACCATATTTATACATGATTTCCATTTTCTTTTCAAAGTTTGGTTATACCTTTATGCTCGTAAGTCAGATAAAACAATGATATGCTAAAAAAGAAGGCTCTGTGAGGTGAATGACAATTTAATTTTCCATCAGTGTTAGCTGACTGCACAAGAAAATAAAGAACTGGAGAAAGTTGACAGGATATTTAGTTGACTAGATTTATTTCCCAGCAGTTTAGGGTGTGTTAATTGTAACATTTCAGTTAATGAAAAATATTGTGACAGAACGCTGATGTGGGCGATAAACAGACTTGGGGAGATATGATGGTAAAATGCTATTTCTAAAACTCTGGGAGGAAATAATCAGAACCCTTTTGTTGTCTGGACCATTTTTGTGAGTAAATTGGGCTTGCCAGGGAGGAAAATAATTTTTCCAAATTGCCAAGCTACCACTGTCATTGTAACTATTCATAGTGTTACTTCGGCTCCTATTCTACTTTAATAGGGTCCTCATTCCACAGAAAGCTTACATGCTAATTGTAAGAAAGATAAAAAGATACATAAATATCATACTATCAGGAAGAACAAACTGACTATATGGGACTAAGAATTACTAGTGATTATTTTTAAAAAACCCATACGAAATGTAACGTACACATAGAAACGTGCACAAATGTACAGCTTCATGAATGGTCACAAAATAAGTGGTGAGGAGATGCTTTCCTTCCTCCTCATCATAAATTCTCTTCCTCCCAAAGGTGACCCACATAGGTGCTACTACATATCAGTATGCTTGTTTTTAAACTTTATGTGAATGGAATCATAATGTGCATTTGCCAGTTCCCTAGCTTCTTTCCCAAATATTACATTTGCAAAGCTCCTCCATGTTTTTGAGTCTAAGTAGGATTCTACTGTGCAAATATTTCAATTCACTCTTCTACTAATGAAAGTTAATGGGTTGTTTCCAGGTTGGGGCTGTTATGGATGTGTCTACACAGGCCGGAAAACCTTCTTTTCCCACCTGGGTCGAGGGATTAGGGGTCTGCAAATCAACTGGCAATAGACAGAATAAGAGGAGAAAGGACATAGTTTATTTACAGTGCATGTGGGAGTTGCTCAGTAATGAGTAACTCATCGAATAGCCAGACATAGAGGCTACTTAACAGAGGGAAGCACACATAATGTTCTGCTGGGCTCCCTGCTGTTAACAGGCATGGTCTTCTGTGTCCGTGGTAGCTTAATTTGTAGGAAACTTGTTCACAGGGGGATTAATGGCACCTCTATATTAGGGAGGCTCTGCTTTAGTTAGGTAAAGGAAATTGGGGTAAGATTCTTTCAGTACTGGGGGTTGGTGTGGGTTCCCTGTTTATTTATGATGTTGGGTGCCGGTATGTTTGCCTTCTGCTTGTTATCCATCTAGGAGGGTAATGGCTGGATAAAAGGATATGGTATGTTTCACCTGTATAGACATATGGTTTTCCAAAGGAGTTATATCAATTTATATTCCCTGTATATGTTTCAGTTGGTCCACATCCTCACCAAAATTGGCGTTTTGATGTGGTGGGATGTAGCCATTGTGATGAGGTGTAGTGAAATCACAGTATAATTTTAATTTGCATTTCTCTGATGTTTAATGAGTTTATGCACATTTTCATATGATTCCTACCATTTGAATATCTGTTATGAAATACCTATTCCAGTCTCTTGGCCATTTTTCTTCTTTTGAGTTACCTCTTTTTTCTTACTGAGTTGTGGGTATTTATATATCCTGGACATAAGGCTTTTTTGTGTGGTAAGTATCTCCTTTGTTCTGTAGTTTGCCTTTTTACTCTCTTAAGTGGTGTCCTTTAATAAGTTCCTAATTTAATGTAGCCCAAATTATCAATAGTTTCCTTTATGTCTTGTGAAATTTGAGACCTGTTTAAGAAATTTTTTCCTACCCCAATGTCCTGGATCTATTCTGCAATGTTATTTGTAGAATTTCATTGTCCCATCTGTCACAATAGCCCATAGTCACAATTGTCCCATCTGTCACAATTGCCCATAGTCACAATAGCCAACAGCCACAGGTGGCTACTGAGCACCTGAAATGGGTTATAAGTTTAAACATACCCTAGATTTCAAGGACTTGATACTAAAAGAAAGAGTGTAGAACATCGTATTAGAAATATTTTAAGGAGGGATCAGCAAATGGCCAGAATAGCAAGAAGACTGCTTTAAATAGAAAACACATGGGCAAATAGCAGATAGAGAAATAAATATTATCTGAATTTCCATTATCTGAGTAAGGCAGAGTGTTTGACCTCCTACAACAGCCCCGCCTTAAGCCTCCACTGAGGGGCCCTTAGAGCTTGGATAGTCCAGGGAATTGTGTAAATCAGCCTTATCAGAACTCTCCTTCCTCTCCCACTAGAGACCCTTCCCCCTCCCTTAGTAAGCTGACGCATACACCCTCACCCAGTGTGGAGAGCCACTCCTTAAAGAATTCACCTAAATGCATGTGTAAAAATATAAACCATTTTTTCCTGTTGATTTGTCAGTGACTAATCAATTCACAGACCCTCCTCCCCCATATGGTTAAACCTAAGTTGGTATAAGTTTTCCACCCAACAGTTTTGTGTTGAAATACACTGGGTATATGGATTAAATAAAACATATTATTAAAATTTATTTCACTGGTTTTTACTTTTTAACTGTAGTTACCAGAAAATTAAAAGTCATATTATATGGCTAACATTCTATTTTGATTGGATAGCTGCTCCAGATGAAGTTTTCCACCTGCACGCAGGCAATGATGACAGGGTCAGTGTATCCTCTTCCAGCCAGCAATTAGGATGACTTAAAATGGGCTTTAATTCTCTGGAGAGATGCTCTATTTCAGGTTCACACTTTCGTCTAAGACGTAGAGCTGTGCAACTTATGGCTGCGTATCTTCCCGGGTCCTGAATTCTGATTTTTATGCCCTGCTTCATGTGGCACCAAAGACCATGTCCAGCAGTCAGGCCTCTCGGCCGCTCTGATTTGACACTTTTCTTGAGGGATGCAGCTTCCTTTCTCTCTTGGATCAAGGTTCTGCAGGTCCTCACTGCCTTGGAAGCTCTCCAGTGGTTTTAATCAAATGATTCTGAATATTTTATCTGGTTGTTCTGTGTGAAACAACCAAGTCTGCTACTGCTGGAGGCAGAGCCGTGTTAATTAAAATCTATCATGCTTGCCATCAAATGGTATACAATTTTCATCACAGCTGATGTGGAGAGCTGAGAGTTGTGCAGAAGAAGCAATCCTTTTTTTTTTCTTTTTGTCATTTATGTACTTTATTGTAGAGGTTCTTCCACAACTTACAGAGCATTGTGAATAGTTTTCACATATGTATATTGAGAAAGCTTCTTAAATGCATGACTTAAAAACACAATGGATCTTTTTTTTAAATTTTAAACCAAGAACATGTATTGGTACATTCTACATACAATGGTCACATTCATTACATTTATTCTGTACTTATACATGATACATCTTGGTTCTCCCCCCTCTCCCCCCGCCCCTCCCCTCTGCTCCCTCCCTCCCTATTTACAGCAGGTTTATTCATCATTTTCCATATTTTCCCTTTCCCCTCTCCCTTGTTGCCTTTCTGCTTTTCCCCTTCTTTCTTTTTAGTACTCCTCTCCTCTGCACACCATCCTCCTTTTATATAATATCTATTACACCTCTTTGTTCTTATTTACAGTTATGGTTTCTCATATCAGAAAAACAATTCGATGTGTGCTCATGAGTTTCCGATTTATTTCACTTAAGAGTATGTTCTCAAGAAACATCCATTTATGTATGAATGACTAGTTTATCCTTTTTTATGGCAGTGTAGTACTCCATCGTGTAGAAAAACCACATTTTCTTTAGCCATTCATTGGTTGTTGGGCATTTAGGTTGTTTCCAAGACTTAGCTATTACAAATTGTGTTGCTATGAACATGGTGGTGCATACGTCCTTGTGGTATGACGATTTTAATTCTTCTGGGAAGATCCCCAGTAGGGG
>PVJO010025710.1:0-22285 GCA_004026905.1 Hystrix cristata
AAAAAAACATACACCGTTTTGAATCAAGGTTTTTGATACACATATGAAAATTTTTCTAGAAACCCATGTTCAGTATTTTAAGCCATGACTGATCCACAGGAAGAAGCAAGCATACCTACATCAACTTATGTATTTCTCACCCCCTCCTTCTCTGTCTCAGTCTATTTCTCTCTTCTCTTTTCTTCCTTCTCCCTCTCTCCCTTTCCCTCCCCCTCTCCTCCCTCCATCCCTCCTTCTCTCCTCCTCTCCTCTCCACCTCTTCTCCCTGCTCTCTTCTCCCCACCCTCCTCTAAGCTCAAAATAATTGTTTCTCTGCTTCATTCCAAACAAGGATCTTGGGCTGGGGATTTAGCGCAGTGGTTAGAGTGATTGCCTGGCAAGCACAAGGTCCTGAGTTCGAACCCCAGCACCAAAAAACAAACAAACAAACCAAACAAGGATCTTAACCAGAGTATGTCAGAAGAATTTATAAGATGGATAAGGGCTAACTAAATGGATTCTGAAAATCACGTTAGTATTTTAGGTAATTCTTTTTGCTGTGTGTATGAGTAGTTCTAGTGATTGAACCCAGGGTCTTCACAGTGAGCTACATCTCCAGCATTTGTTGTTTTTTTATTTTTAAATTTTGACAGTCTACCTAAGTCACTTTGTCCAGGATGGGCTCCCACTTGCTAGCCTCCTGTCTCAGCTCTCATTGTGCTAATATACAGGTTTGTGCCACCATGTTCAGCTTCTTTTTTACTTAAAAAGATAAGCAGGACTACCTGAGGGAATGAAGGGGAGGCAGTTTCCTCATAGAGTCCATTGTGCACAGCACCAACTATATGCATATATAAATTTTGTCTACATAGAATAGAAAGTGCTGAGTATCTCTCTTCTATACATCCCTCCTTCACAAGTTCCTAAGAAAGCGGGGAGTGATGCTTTGCAATTTAGCAGGTGGCATAAGTTAGAGAAACACTAACACAGTAGGTAGGCACAGATGTTCTAAAGAGCACAGAATGTTCTCATACAACTGATTGTATTTCTGTATAATTTCCTTGAAGAAATTGCTTTAAAAATGCCCTCAACCCGTTCTAGTTTCTATTTTTAAAAAATCATGGATACTGTACAGAAATCAAAAGAACAAAGTTTCTTAACCTTAAATTTAATTCCTTAAAATATTAATTTAAAAGAAAATCCCTTGATAGGGCCCTGAAATAAATTCTATTTTAGAGTGCTCAGAAAGGGAAAATCAAGTACTACTAATTTTACCACTTTACCATTATTGGCCCAAACACAGGGTAAGGGTTATGCTTTGGCAAAATGCAAATTTTCTTACTTTTGACTCAAATTTTGTCTTGATTTACGAGCTCCAGAGGGACCAGTCTGCCACTGCCACACCTCTTTCCAGGATAAGGTAATTGGGTTGAGCTCAAGAAATCCGAATCAAAATGTCTCTGTGGCTCTCAAACAAATAGTGTGGAAATTACCTAAACACTGCTTGAAAGTCCCCTTCATGTTCTGGGTAGAGACAGAATGCCGAAAGCCTTAACATAACAAAGCAAAGCTCCTCAGCGGTCTGCTGGAGGACCGCACTGTTCTCATCAGTCACAGACACTACTTTTATATAACACAATAAAATTAATTATGAGGAAAAATGAAAAAATACAACATATAATCAGAATCCTTTATTAGTTTCCACAGATCTGAAACTCCTTCCTAAGTTGCAATAAAAACTTCTAAATGTCTAGTTTCAATTTCTGTCCTTCCTTCATCACAGAAAAACATTTTTTGGACCTATACACGTCTGTGAACCACACTCCAGGAAGCAGAGTCATGAAACAAATATACTTGCTGGCAGAAGGTCCTCATTCCTTTGACTGAGGGTAATGAGAAGTAATACTGACATTGCTCTTTACGTTCCTGTTGGCAGGAAGGTGTGGAACAGACAACCTTCCCCAAATGATAGCCTGGGAAGGTCAGTCTTCCATCTGTTTTTAGCTGTGAGAAAGGATTTTCCTACCAATCCTAGCAACATTTAAAGGACAAACAAATCATCTTGAGGAGATTACAAAAAATGACCATTAGGACCACAATACCAGGGCTCTGAGTCTACAGACTTCCCAAATGCCTACAGCTTCTATCACGTGTTTACTATTCTTCACCGAGTTTAGGCACCTGTATGAGGTCACTACTCTGGTTTCACAGATGAGAAATGCAGATGCAGGAATTGGCCTGTTGTCATAGATAAAATATTAAACATAGAACTCAAATCCTTTAGATTACAGGTTTAGGATTATTTTGTTTATTTGTTTATTTTTCTTACTTATGTCTTCTGGTGCAGATGAATCTTACATTAAAAAAAGACCTAAAGTGTTACTGGAATAAGAATGCATTTTTTTACTTCCCATCATTTGCAGTTATTTATTCCTCTGACCATGACAGACCATATAGAACATAAATCTTGTGTGGGTGCCATAACTTTATCATAATCATCCGATCACACCCAGAATCTTGTTTAGGAAATAGTTTGCTTTCTCAAAGTTAAATTTCTGAAGTATTAAAGATTATTTAATTAACTCTCACACTATACCCACGTCCTGACAGCTGATTAAAGCAACTACCATTGTGTAGAGACAAGAGGTCATTCAGCTATGTTGCAAACAAAATTGCCCTGCCTTTGGATCACAGAACTTGCAATCTACCCAGGGTTCAGTGGTTTACTATTCATGACTTTTCGTGCAAATATTTTCTCTCTTGGAGTTCAATTTCCTTACCTATACAATTCAGATAATACTTATAACAAGAAAGACACTTATGAAATTAGATTTAAATGTAATGAGTGTAGAAGTACTTTCTGTTTGGCCCTTGTCATCTAATCAATAAATTTTTACTAAAAATTCAATATATTATGTATTAGCTTGTTACTAGGTTTACAGAAGCTACAGGGCTCCAAAACTGGCTCTGAACACAGAACTGTCCGATAGTGTAAGTGACCATGAGGTGAAGTCCCTCACCCTGGGGTGGAGGCTTCTCTACCATCACTAGATTGAGTTAGCTAAAAAGTTGTACCACCGGTCATCAGAAACAATGAAGAAGAGATTCCAACAAGTATGTATAGGAAGATCAAATGGTTCTAAAGTACTTTTCTTGTTAGGGTTGCTATAACAATACCCAAAACTGGGTGGATTAAACAGAACTTTGTTGTCTCTTAGTTCTGGAGGCAAGAAGTCCAAAATCAAGGTATCAGCAGGGCTGGTGGAAGGACTTGTTGGAGTCTGTTTCCTTGGCCTGTAGATGGTATTTTCTCTGTGTCTTCACATGATCTTCCTTCTGCATGTATCTCTGGGCCAATTTTCCTTTTTTATAAGGATACTGGTCATAGTGGATCAAGGCCCATCCATCCTAATGACCTTATCTTAACCAATTACATCTTCAATGAATCTACTGCCAAATCAAGTCACATTCTAATTCATTTGGAGTTAGGACTTCAACAAATGAAGTTTTGAGGGCCAAAATTAAATTAATAATACTATAATTTAATGATTAGCATTCTCATGAGAAATAGAAGGCAGGAATCCTCCAACTTTTCCACTGCTAACTGCGAAACTAAAAGTTGCTCAATCATTTAAGGTCTATCCACAAAATAAGTGAGTTGAAATTGAAACAAATTAACCCTAAAACTTTCTTAAAGTCATAAAATCTCTACATCTAAGTGTGAAATAGGGATCTCCAAAAGAGCTATGAGCCTACATGGTTTTTCTTACCTAGTCCCCTTCTTTGCCCAGGATTTTAGTCAGTAAAAAAGTCAGAATAAGAAACATCAAAAACATGCTTTGCAAATTTTACCTTAGTATGACTGGATTGTTCACACAAGTTATGTATGTGTATGTGCATATATATTACGTATTATACCTTGATTTTTTTTTCTCTGGAAGGACAGATATAAATGCAACTTGCCATACTGATCTCCACTTAAGAAAGGAGAATTGAACAGCCAGAGAAGCGCAGTAAGACAATATTTTTTGATTTAATTATTGGGTCACAGAAAAATGTGTTAGCTATTCAAAGAGTAAACAACTATTAAGAAATAAAACTATTTGTGTATTGTGCATTTCTTTAGCCTTTTTTTCTATGTCTGAATATTCTTATATTTAAATCATTTTGTTCTTCAGGGTCATTATAACAACTTGGCTCCATATTTACAAGTTCACAGGAAGCTGAAAGGCACAGCAAACATGGTTAGATGCCGGTTACACTATAACACATACAGTGAAAGAGGAGTTCATAAGCAGATGTTTCTGAAGAGGCTTCTCCCATACAAACATGACACAGTTGATGCACAAAGTAGCAATCTGCTACATCTGTCTTCAGAGGGCAGGGAACTTAGCAATCAACACCATATTTACTATAGCATGTTTCACCTGAAAACCTTCCACTTGCTATCAGCTATGACTAAGAAAGACAAGCACAGTTTTCTATCCATAATTTCATCCTTGCTGCCTACATATCTCAGTGACAGCAGCAGTAGAGAAACTTGGTAAAAGCAGATATTAATGTGCAAACTGAATTTAATTATTATCTCTTTAAACAAAACAAATGAAAACAGTTAACCACTCTTCCCTTCATTCCAGTCATTGGCTGAGGGATGGGAGGCTAGCAGGTAACAAAATACAGAACCACAAAGGATGGCAATATTTTCAAAAATAAAATGTTTAAAAGCAAAGAGACAACTTGTGCCAGTAAATATGGCAGTAGAGGCTGAGTGTCCTTCATCTGAAATGCCTGGGACCAGAAGTGCTTCCAGTTTTGGGTATTTTCAGAGTTTGGAATATTTGCATATACATAATGAAATATCTTTGGGATGGAACCAAAGATAAACGTGAAACACAGTTTTGTTTTATATATACCTAAAAAGCAGACAACATTTTTATTGCTCCTGCATTTCAACTGTGAACTGTCACAGTAGGTCACATATGGGATTTTCCACTTGTAACATCATGTCAGTGCTCAAAAACCTTCAGATTTTAGATTTTTGAGTTAGGGCCGCTCAGCCTCCATTTACATTTTAAAGATGGAGGAAATGAAGCTACAGATAACAAAAATCTGACTTAGAAATTTTTTATTTTGAATCCTACATTTTTATCTATCTATATTATAAATGATCATTTAAGCTTCAGTAACATAATTTCTATGTGTAAATCTCATTTAATCTTTTTTAACATCCTAAAGTGCTTCACTTTATCACTACGAGGTCCTTTTGGACCCGCATGAAATAACTGATGAATATTCTAGAGTACTGATTCTAGAGTACATTCTGCAAACAAACTCTGGGTACTTACACACTGTCCTCTTATATACTCAGAGCTAACACATGAGCCAGCATAAAATTATGAATGTGAATTAACTAGCTTGATTCTAAGCTTATTTACGTTTCCTAATATTTATACAAACTAACAGTTTTGTTAGACACAAGCTAATGTATGAAACAGTGAATGCTTAAAATCTTTATTATTGAGGCACTTCCACCAGTTGTTTCTTATGGTACAAAGAGTATGGTTATGTCTCTTCTATTAATTATGACATTCATTTTTCCTTCTATCTACCAATTCATCTGTATCTCTCTCTATCTTCTACTCATGAATTCAAGAACATGTAGGAGCTTGGGGTATATTTTTTAATTTTTAAAAAAAGTTTTCTTAGAACATGTTTGCAGTACATAATGATTACATTCACTGTGAGAAGAAACGTGTGTTGAGTCTGCTATGTCCTGCATTCGGTAGTATACGGTTACCTTAACAAACACGGAGCTGATCTCAGATCCCAAACCAACCCTTGCCATTTACAATTTATCTTTCCTTGACAACCTCCCAGCACGCTCTTTCCCTTAGACTCAGGAAGCAACATCTTTCAAAGGACTTTTTTTGAACATTTAAGTATAGCTCTTCAGAGAATGATTTAGCCATCCTAACCCTAACCCATTTTTTTTTAACAACTAAAGTAAACAGCATAAACAGGGTTTCTTTCTGCATAAGGCTTACTGTCTAAACTAGGGTTTTAACATCTAGACATTTTGCCAGTTGCTTAGAGTGTTTTAAGGGGTGATGATGTCAACTCCGTAGAACCAACCATTCCCATTCCTTTCGCCACCTCTTCTTGTTTCTTTTTACTATTATTACTGTTGTTGCAATTCTTTTGTTTACTATAGTCAGGGCCTCATAAATGCCCATGACGTAAATCTGCAAGAGATTAATTAACATTTTTTTTCCTTCCTCACGCTCTCTATTTTATTTATTATAGACAGGCTTATAATAGATGTTTTCCAATGGAATTATTTTTAGTAGGCTTATTTCCAATATTGAAATTTATTTCCCCTGGGACAAGAAAAAAACGTCAATAGAAGGAAAAAAAAAAGGAAACAAAGTTTTTATAAATAAGGAGGGGAAGAGGGGTTGAAGGGAGGGGAGGGGAATGGAAGGAGCAAACTATATCATGCAGAGGTACAAATTCCCTACGATGAATGTTATCATTATGTATATCTAAAATGCACCATTAAAATAAAATTTTTAAAAAACTGAAAGGAGAAAATAAAACTTATTCAGTAGAACTGTAACACGAGGAGAATAAAGAAATCATTGAATAAACACTAGTGCAATGTTCACTCATGTATTTTTCTCAGCAACACTTTTAAAATTATGACATATATTAAAAACTTTAAAAATTTCACAGAAAAGCCTTAGCCTTTCATCAACTGGAATGCAAGTTATAATGCTGGGTATCTGGCATACAGTAAGCACTCAATAAACAGCAGCTATAAACCAGGTCCTGAACAAAATTACGCCAAAGTGAGGTTCATATTATTTCTGGAAGCTAAAATACAACCACAGAAGGATCATAATTGAGGTACATCTGCGCTGACAGATACTTCTAATTTCCCCATGTGTTGTCTTCCAAACTCTCACAACATAAACACCACACAATAACTTCTACAGTTGCAGGGATTACTGAAACTAACAAGTGCATAGCACATAGTAGTTCCTCAGTAAATATTTACTGAATGAATGAATGAAGAAACATTTTCTAGGAGTATAAACTCATCTAGTATTTTTAACCCTTCTAGGTTCTCACTGCTCCTCCTACATATCCTCAAAATCTCAGGCCCTGCCTAAGAACTTCTGATTTAAAACCTGCATTTTAATGTGATTCCTCTATGATTTATGAGAAACACTGTTATAAATAAGATAAATTCCACCATCCTGCTCCCTAACTGATAAAACTTCTAAAATTGCAGTGCAGAACCCACACTAATCCTACACTCTAATGTCCAGCAGTCTGCACTTCTGAGAAGTAAGAAGACAGCAAGAACTAGAGGGGTCAGGCACTAGGTTTTGATCTTTCTCTCTCTGCCCCTCTTTCCGTCTCCCTCTCCTTTTCTCTCTTCCTCTCTCTTTCCATTTCTTTGCCTTCTAATGCCTCTCATCCTGCTTCTTTTGCTCCCTTTCTCTGGGTCCTCAAGGAAATGTTATCATATAGAGAAGCAGCAGAACCAACCTTTCTGTATGACTTTTTTTTTTACTGTTAAGAAATATTACCCAGAGCTAAGTAAAGGAAAACAGTCCTTTTCTTTATTCACGTGCCCTTCTCCCCCTCTGCCCTCTGTGTGGCCTCACGATACTCCTTGTGCATCTCCTAGAAGGGAGAAGGATTGACTATTCCCCGAGTATCTGCATATTCAGTTGCATTAGGTCAGTTTTCCTCCTTGCATCCTCATGCCAACAGGGAACAAACCCATGAGGAGCAGGATATAGAATCAGATCGATTCCATCAGTCCTGAAGAACACATTCTCCAAAATGGTATCTTTTCAATGACATTTGAGAGATTCATTAATTGCTGTAACTATGGATCCAAGCTTGTATAAAATACTTTGGAGAAATCATGACACTAGTGAGAGCCTGGGAGAAAACTATCAAGGAACACATCATTTGTAATGATTAATCCCCATTCCAAACAACATTCTGAAGTCTTGTCTAAGCCCATTCTCAGCATCAACCTCCAGCCTTTAAAAACATACCTACGCCCCTTCCAAACAACCTCACTGGAAGAAAGATAGTCTCTTTAATAAATGGTGCTGGAAAAACTGGCTCTCCACATGCCAAAGGTTAAAACTGGACCCATATCTTTCCCCATGCACTAAGAGCAAAGTGGATCAAAGATCTAAATATTAAAACAGAAACACTAAATCTATTGGAAGATAGAATAGGTCAAACTCTTGAAGACATAGGTGTAGGCAAGGACTTTATGAACAAATCCCCAGTTGCCCAGGAAATAGCACAAAGAATCAACAACTGGGACCTGATCTTATTAAAAAGCTTTTGCACAGCAAAAGAAACTACCAACAGAGCAAAGAGACAACCCACAGAGTGGGAAAAAATGTTTGCCAGCTATTCCTCTGACAAAGGACTAACATCTCGAATATATAAAGAACTCAGAAAAATCAGACCGCCCACATTTAAAGACCCAATCCAAAAGTGGGCAGCAGAAATGAATAGACACTTCTCAGATGAACAAGTAGAAACAGCAGATAGACATATGAAAAAACGTTCAACATCACTGGTCATTCAGGAGATGCAAAATAAAATAACCCTGAGATGCCATCTCACTCAAGAAAGAATGGCTATTATCAACAAATCAGCCACTAACAAATGCTGAAGGGGCTGTGGAGAAAAAGGAACCCTTCTCCACTGTTGGTGGGAATGTAGACTGGTGCAACCGCTATGGAAATCAGTGTGGAGATTCCTCAGGGAACTAGGACTAGAGATTCCATTTGACCCAGCTATTCCACTTCCTGCTATCTTCCCAAAAGAATTAAAAGCATCATATTGCAGCAATATATGCACATCCATGTTTACAGCGGCACAGTTTGTAATAGCTAAATCTTGGAAACAACCCAAATACCCATCAACACCAGAATGGATAAAGAAATTGTGGGGTTTTTTTTTTAAATACAATGAAGTACTACTCTGCCATAAAGAATGATAAGCTTGAGATATTCCTAGGTAAATGGATGCATCTTGAGACCACACTCTTAAGTGAAATAAATTGGACACACATGTTTAAATACCACATAGTTTCTCTGGTGTGAGAAACTGAAACTGTATATAAAGACTAAAATGTGTTATATTGGGAAAGGGAAGAAAATGTCCAAATACGAAAGGGAACAGGGAGGGGGAACGGAGCAGAGGACAAGAGAAGTAAGAAATGGAAGGAAAAAATGGAAACAAAGCTTTTGTAAATAGGGAGGGAGGAGGGGTTGAGGGGAGGGGAATGGGAAAAAAGAAGCAACAAGATATGTCATGTACAGGTACAAATCCCCTATGATGAATGTTATCACTATGTACATCTAAACTGTACCATTAAAATAAAATAAAATTAAAAAAAAATACCTATGCCCCTTGATAATAAACCTAAGAGATGTTGAGCTATTCTAACTTTACAGTACAGGACACTAGGCCTTCTGTCTGTGGCTACAGATACATTCAGACTCTTCTACTTCCACATAGTTCTTTGCATTCTGCCACTGGCTGAAGTCTTCTGGGCAATTCAACTGTGTCCCCATATCACAGGGACTAGAAGAACAAGGGTTGCGTTCCCCCGGCAGCAGGGTGCAGACTTAGCAGACTGCACTGAAGAGAGGCATTTCATGGGATCTGGATGAAAATAACTGAACTTGTTTGAATGTCCTATGTTTCTGCAACTACTCCACTGCAGCAAGCAGAAAAATGGGAGCCAGCAACAGTCTTTACTGATTTTATTTATCCAACACCCCCAAAGGTTTTATGAAAACCCCAATCCAATAAATAGCAGTAGACCGAACAGAAAAAGCTCATGCCATTTCTTGCCATTTATTTTCTGTATATTATCTATCTACTTCCAGGATTGTTTCTGTTCAGTAAATGGAGACTTAAGATGGGATCCCCGGGATCCGAATTTTTTGAAGAACTGAAACTCAAGTGTCTTATGAGGTTGAAAGACAGGGTGAAGGGTACAAGAGGAGTTCAAAGAGAACCTTCTTTTGTGTGAAAGCTCCTGAACTCTCAAGAACACCACATTCCCTGGGGTAGAAAACAGACTCTGTTGTGACTTTCTAAAATTTCACTTTCAGGAGACTAACAGAGCCTATAAATGTTCTCGAATGTCCTCTTTTATATCTATACTACAGCTCTGATTCTGTATGTTTTCTTTCCTGCCTAACTGTGCTTATTTTCATAGACCCTTCATTATTTTTCCTGTCCCATACTCGAACTTAACAGTTTATGCTCTTGTAGAACAATAATCAGAGCAATCCATTTATGTTTTTCTATACTTCATCTTACAAGAACATGTTTTTAGTAATTGCCCTCACCTTTTTGCCATACTTATCTCAAACAGATGATTCTATACTCATATCCTCAGTGGAGAAATGTCAAGCAGATAGTCTCTGATCTTCATGGACTTTATTTCAAAAACATTAGATAGGTGAAAGTAATTTTGTGGCAGAGTGGCTCATCGCTTGCAAAGAAGTAAGTGCTGAGTAATGGATCTAAGTAGGAAGGAGCACTGACAGCTCTGTAAAGACTGCTGAGCCTACGCATGACAAAGAAAAAGCTGAGTGGGTAAAGGACGGTGCTAACCAGGTGCTGAGCATTTTGTGAATGCTTAGTAAACAAATAACTTGATGATCCGAGACACTTTCCACCAAAGGCTGGACAGATGGCCTCTTAGAATCCAGAGCCTTAGCACATTATGAAGCAAAATTAGATTGGCTTTCCCTCTGGCCTGATGGAATGAGCACTCTTATACCAGAAATCAATCTATAGCAATAAAATATTATATTTCCTATACATTGAACTTGTGGTTTGAGTTTCACATCTGCTATAAAATCAAGAACTCAGGTTGTTACTTAAAGAGATGCTTTATGCTCTGTGATAGCTTTACGTCACTGTAATAAATACCTGAGGATAACAACTTAAAAGAGGGAGGCTTTACTTGGCTGTCTCAGAGGTTTCAGTCCACAATTGTCTAGTTTCATTGTTCTGAGTCTAAGGTAAGGTAGAACATCGTGGTGGAAGGGTGTGACACAGTCATCTTACGGTAGCCAGGAAGCATAGAAGAAAGGAAACAACCAGAGAGGGAGGGCAGGGGACAAGATACACCCCTCAAAAACACATTTCCAGTGACCTACTTTGTCCAACTGGGTCCTACCTCCTAATAGCCCATTCATCAATGGATTAATCCACTTAGAAGGTTAGCACCATTATGATCCAATCACTTCCCTAGGCCTCACCTCTAAACATTACTGCATTGGTGATCCAACTGTCAATACATACGTCTTTGGGCCACACTGTGTACTTAAACTACAGCATTCCCTAATTGTAAGTCCAAAGCCACACGCTTATGGGCTCCAGTGATCCCCCTTAGTTGGAAGCAATCCTCAGCTGGTTATAGTCCTGACCACTACTGAAATGAAATAACAAGGGAGAAAATAATAGGTGTAGCAACAGACAACCTCATACTTTTAGTGGAAGAAGTAGTAAGACAAGTCAATATCTAGGTGAGGAGAAGAATCCAGTCATACTTTTGCAACCAATGAACTGTCACACTGAAATTCAGAAGGGTTTACAAATCACTTATGAACCTGCTACATAAATAGTGCTTGTTTTATGCCAACCCCTGTTCAAAACGATGTAACACTTTAATCATTATCACATACCTGTAACGTTTATTATTAGTTCCATTCTATGGATGAAGTTATTGAGGTGCATGAAAAATATGTGATCTATCTAAGTCACAGTGATGACAAGAGGCATTTCTGGGATTTTTATCCAGTCTAGTTACAGAGTCCAGCTGACCATCATATAATGCTGCTGTCTTTGTCTGCACAGGTGCATGCGCGCACGTGCACACACACACACACACACACACACACACACACACACCTTCAAGTTTTTGAATGGCATAACAACTGAAAGAAGAGATTATCAGATCCACTCCTTTTAGTCAAAGGTAAATAGATGTCCTTAAGTGTCACCCAGCTCAGTGTATCACTTATCTCCGCCTCATGACAAATAATTCTCATTGTCAATCAAATTAATCACTTTGGTTTTAATTTTTCCTAAAGGGCAAATAGAAAGTTTCAAACCCAGCCTTTTCTAACCTTCCTAGATTTTTACCTACATGCTCTAAAGCTGACATGGGACCTAAATGACAGGATGCTTGGGTTCTCCAAAGCCAGGCAGAGTACCACGATGGATTACCACCCCCACCAGGAGTCTGGGAGCAAGGCGGTGCCAGGAAGCCACTTAAATGAGTAACAGACAAGGAGCTCAGGAGAAAGGAACCCAGGGGACATCCGTGTCATCATTCACGAATAAGAGAACCTGATGCTGAGCAAGTTTTTCTCTACTCTAATTGAAACACCTAGGATTAGAAATTGGCATTTTGTAAATGTGATCTTGAGGCTACTCTATTTTGCCCTATCCATTTCAAAATAAAGTTCCTATGGAAAATTCCTCTTCTCTCAAAAAGCAAAGTGACTGTTTTACTTTCCTGTGCATTTTAGTTACGATTACTACATTATTATACTATCTTACTGGCATATCCAAAGTCCCTGTGACGAAGTATTATTAAAGAAAAGATCTGTTTCTATCTGCTGAAGGAGAATGCTTTAATTCTGGACAGAAATTTTTTTTTTTAATTCATCATGAGGGTGGGATGAAAGCTGTATTATTTAGATTACTGGGAATTCAGTGTCCCCTCATTTTAATCCTCTTTGCTTTGACTGGTTTGACATATCCTATCACTGATACGCTCATATCTGCATTACAGCAACTTCTGAAAACTGAATGAAATATTGGAAAAAATGTTACTTACTTCTTTCCAACCCTTTTAGCCCTTAATTTCCACCCTAATTGTATACTCACAGCCTGCACAGAAAAGGACTATGGGCTGGGGATTTAGCTCAGTAGTTACAGTGCTTGCTGAGCAAGCAGAAGGCCTTAAATTCGATCCACAGCACCAAAAAAAAAAAAAAAAAAACAAAAACTAATAATAATTATGATGAATATGATGAATTCACCAACTTACAAAGCTATCTTAAAGGTGAAAATAGAAGGAAGACAAGAATTGAACTTGTGCTGAGAAGGCTGTCGACAAAGCCCAAAGAACCAAAATAGTTTAAGAAAGCCTTGACTCCACTATGGCTGGACAGGAAGGAAAAAAAATTATTAAAACTTTTGCTACCAGAGCCCAGAGTTGTCGGAAATTCAAAAGGAAAAATATGCTATATACATAAAATCTATCATTATTGTAACTGTCAAGGTCTTCTTTATTAAATTAGAAAAGAAGCAATAGATTTGAAAATTCAAGTAAAATACATAAAGAAACAAGGAACATATTTAATTTTCTAGATATGTAGTTGAATTTCAATGTTTTCTCTAATAAATATGTTAAATTTCAGTTTTACACATTTCAACAAAATTACAGAGTTGGTGCTATTACCCAGAAGTCACTGAACGGGCAACATCAACTCATGATCAAGCCAGTCAGATCAAATCTTTTACATTTTCCTTTTTAGGAGCCTGGCTCTGGGGACTTATATAACCAGGCAGACAATTAACTTCACCATGGCTTTCAGATAAACCATGGAAAAAACAGTGTAAGAGAACAGAGGCAGTGACCGAAGCACCCGGCCTGTAAGGTTTTCCAGCACCTGTCACTCAATGCAGATCTGGCTGTGGTACTTACCGCATTAAAATTAGGGAAGAGGTTGACTGCAGCGGCCGTGTCAAGAGGAAAGGGGAGAAATGGTTTAATATCCAGCGAGGGTTGCAGAGGTGGGGCTGGTGGACGGACCAGGGCCGGGAGAGCAGGACTCTGGCATGTACCACCTACAGAGACAACAGCAAAGGGAGCGATTAGGGACACCAGCCATGGAAAAAAAACCACAATCTCTGTTAAGACAAAAAGGTCAGCTTTGTGGGTCACTGGAAAAAATACGACAGGGAGTTTATTTCCTGAACTGAGAATTGGTCAATCAGCACATTAGCCATTAGGCAACGGGCGCTATTGGAGCTGCTCCTTTTCCTTGAATTATAACTATCTGGTTATGTAAGTACAGTCAAACTTCCCAAACTGTTTTCTTTTTTCCCCCTGCCTCAAGTTCTGGATTGGGTCAGCAACAAATCTGGAACCAAGATCTCTGGATTCAAAACAGAAATCCCTTCCTTTACTTGCCCTTTCCCTTCTCGAGGACTAACCTGTTCAGAATACGCTTCGCATCTGAGTGTTATTTAGCAGAACTGCTGTTTTCCACCAATCCAAAATCCTAGCAGTAAGAGGATACGAATCTGGCACAGCAAAGAAACTTAACCACAAACACAGGCAGCTGTACCTGACGGCTCCGGCAACTGGAGGATTAAAAACAGGCAAACCCAGTGCTATAAGCAGAGCATTCCTAAGCTGCTTTGCACCCCTAGAGCTTTTAGTGTTCAGTCACTGCCTGCCACCAACTCAGTCAGGAGTGGGTGGAATTTAGATGGGCACTAACGAGCAGGCAGTGGGAATGTTATATCAACAAAGACACCTGCTTTGCACACCAGTGTGGAGCCCACTTTTTGCAAGGAAGCAAACACTTCTGTCCCTTGTTTTAGGACTTTAGTATGCTTAGGAGCTGAAGGACAGAAGCTCAGCCTCAGTGTTCTGTCTCCCGTATTTTGATAACATTCCAAAGCATCAATTTGCTGTTAATTAAAGGCTGTTTGAATCCTAAGAAACTGTTAAAATATGCCAGCACTCTTCTAATCTGAGAGGCAAGCAACAGACTGTAAAAACCTGCTGGTGAGACTCCAAGAACCATTAAGAAAACAAAATGCAGCGAGATTTTTCCTTTATCACAGAAAAGAATTCTAGGAGACTAAAGGGAGAAGGTAAGTTCATGTCTGTGCCACTTATTTGTCAGTCAGATCATTTTTAAAACAGAGTGAGGGCCTTACAAATTATCTTTACAAAACTCACAACTAGCTCGCTGGCCAACTGCAGGTGGACCATCATCCTGCCCTCAGTTACCCAAGCACAAAGTAAACATGCAAGAAACAATCCCCCAGGGATAAACCTAATCCTACTGGGCAGAGAACCTGCTAACAAGGTGGATGACTTAATGCCTACAACAGAAGCCATCAGCACGGGATTTAATTAACCGTACGCAAGAACCATCAGCTCGCCTGCTCCCAGGTATCAAATCATCACCTGGAGCCAAATTAACAAAAAAGCAGTATTTTTCTCACTGCTTTAACTTCCCTCCGTCAATATGCTTCAACTAGAACAAGGCCGACAACTAAAGTTCAAATCAGCGAACCAATTTTAAAAAAGCACAAGGCAAGAAATAGAGGATGGATGTTAAAACAAACAGAGATAAAAGGAAAATATAGCAAGTCTACATTCTCCTGGGCACAACATAAACTTATTTTATTGTTTACCCGGTAGTATGCTGAGTGTGGGTGTGTAACCTTTTCTAGGGAGGGCATCCATAAAACTTTGGTGATAGACCTGCCATGAGGTTAGCATTACTAAAAGTTTCTCTTTAATAAAAACTTAAAGAACTAAAATAAATTCTTGGTCTGTGTCTCTTTAGAAAACTAAGACGTATCATAAGTTTTGCATGAAATCAGTGGTGGAGTTTAACATGTCCACAGATAATAGTGAGCTTCAATAAATAATTTTAAATTGTTTATATATGTCACACATAAAATAGATTAATATACATCTATGACCTTGTTTGATCTTAAGATTCCCCCCAAGTCAGGTAAGGATTAACATGAGATCATGTAGAGAAAAAATAAAGGTGATAAAATGTTTAGTTGTTTATGCTACATTTACAGAACCATTCCATTCTTATAACCATAAGCATGCAATTGAGCAGGAATATATTGTGCAATTATTTCATCTTAAGTCCTCTGTGGCTCAGAATAGCCAAAGAAGTTAAGGAATAGCTCAAGGTTACTTTTTATCTAGCACAATGTGAAATATAATAGATAAAATACATTGATTTGATTGCTAAATAAATTTAATCCACTTCTCTCCCCCAGATTCACTCTCCATATTGCAACTAGAATTTCTTTCATAGAAGATTAAAAAAAAAAATCAGACAAGAGCCACATAACTTTGGGAAGTTGGGGAAAATATTTGACCATATCTCCTCCCACTTGTTTGAAAAGATATATAACAAGATCGTAGCAAAGCAGAGGACATGCAACTGCATATTCTTTGCTCGCGCATCAGGCAAATTCAGGTGTAGGAGATATTGTGGTGTGCTTGCCAGACTCAGCTTTGGGACTAAGGCACCCACCCATTCAGCCAGCTGCTCAGGTGATGGCAGCCAGATGGCCCTCATCTAAAATCTTCTTCCGAAATCAGCTGGGCCAAGGAGAAGACACAGAGGAAAGGGTTTCGCACCCCCAGGCAATGACTGCTTACTTCAGCCCCCATACCTTGAGGCACAACACTCTCAAGATTTATTTCACCCCTAATGTGACTGCATCACAGTCCTACTCCTTTCTCTTTCAGGGTCTATATGCCTCATTCCTCACAAGTGATGTTCCCAAAACACTACCAATAGTCTTCAGAGTCCACTTCCAGAAGAACTTGATCCATAGTGCCAGGATGTTATGAATGGCATCACTTATGAGTCTAAGTGAAATACTGAATTACTTTACTCTAAAATCATTGTTTGCCTCCAAATCTGTACCGCTGAAACAGAGGCACACATGAAACTATCTCCTAAAAATTATTCATAACTAGTATTTCTGATTTAAAAATCTGGATTAGCCCTGAAATATTTTACTTGCATCAATCTATTAGATGCTTGGCACAAATAAAACTATTTGCAAATAGTACAAAATCAAAACTGACAAATACATTTCATTTGTAAAGCAGATTAAAATATGTCCTAGAGAAAATAGTTATTTCATTCCTTCATTTTCTAAGCAGAAAGTTTTGCATTTAAGATACAAAGAAATATTTATTATTATTTTCTCATTTTAAAAAAATCTCAATAAAAAGCATGAAAATATACAATGAATTTGTAGATATTTCTACCAGTGAAAGAATTGTTTTGTTGTTACTGTTTATTGCTAATGTTGCTTCATTCATTGGAATATCACCCTTTTGGAAATATTAATATTCTTAATTTGAGGACATCGGTTCACAGTCTCCAAGGAATAGAGACTGTAAAAGGTAATAATATATGCTTTGTATTTGAAACACTATACATAGTAACATATACTTCATAGTCTAAACAAAGGTTAATTTCACCAAACTTTAGCCATGGAGTCCTGTAATTGCTGGATTTGGCCAGGTAGGGTGAGATTCACAGCCCTTTATGGTTCGTATCTCATCACAACTTGCTCTACGTTCTGGACTCAGAGTTACAGGATTTAGTGTTTGTCCTGTGGGGTTCTGGTCTTGCTTTGGTCCCACGGGTTTCTATTGCCCATTCTTCCCTTTTGGAATGGGAACATTTATCCTGTATGTTGACGCGTTAACTTACTTTTTTGATAATATAGGGGGGTCATCATGGCTAAGAGTTCACTTTGAGGCCCAAAGGAGACTTTGGTCTCGGACTTCCCAGCAGTGCTAAAACTTTTAGTACTTTGGTAACTCTTAGAGATGGACTAAATGCAATTTGCATAAAGAGGTACAACAATCCTTGAGGGGACAGAGGGAGAATGTCATGGCTCCTATCTAGATACAAGCCTCATGAACTCACAGATAGGAACCTCTGGAAGATGACTGTGTTCCAGGGTCATTACAGCTGACTTGTGTTAGGAGGTGACCTGGAGAGCTCCTCCCTTTACTCTCTCTCTCTGCTTCTTGTCCATCATGCCACGGGAAACTCCCCTCCACCATGGCTCACTGACATGCTGTCCTGCCTAGGAGCCGGCCAAAAGACAACTAAAATTTGAGCCAACATAAATCTCTCACACTTTAAGTTGCAAGTGTTGGGTACTGTTTCTCAGCGACAAGGGAAGTGACTAAGACAGTGGACACACATTTGTTAAATTAAGCAAGCCAGTTCCCTCACAGCCAGAACAAAATGTTTTTAAACCAGCAAACTTGTGAGAGAATTTTTATTACTGCTTAAACAAAAGACACATTCCTTGTAAAGGTGAAGGAGATGATAAAGGAATATCCAGTATTTATCACTGATGCTTATCCACCATTGGAATATGCTGGAACTGTCCTATGTTTGTAGAAGAATCACAAAAGATATGACTATCATGTCAAGTATGTTTCAAAAGCTCTCGAGTTTACATTCTTTAATATCTACTTTCCTAATCAGAAAACAAATATGTGTTTGTCATATTCTCTTGTGTGGCTGCCTCTCAAATGTGCAAGGTTGTTGGTTGGGGATTACAATGGGCAGTTTTATTGTGGAGGTTTTTATAAAATGTTTTTAAAGAAACATTTTTATGATGCTTCTTTACACTTTAGTGATCTAATTTCTATTCAATTTCTCATTGTTTAAATGTTCCAAAATAGATGATACAACTAGAAAATTGTTTTGAAATAAATTTTGAATTTGGTCACAATTTTTGTTACACTGCTTTAATTGTTTTCCTGCTTGGGACAGCTGATTCACCTACTATGTCTAGGAAAGATGACCCAGCTCTTTGTATATCAGAATGCAGGCTTCTTATTAGCTAAAGTGATTTCTTCTTGGCAAGTCAACTCAGATGTTAAAATGAACGTTGAACCCTTGAGAACAAGCTGGCAGAACTCATTCACACCAGACACTGACTGCTGTCTCACACACCCTACCTACTCTTGACCACAGGAAACAAGGTAAAGATGGGCGCATGAGTCAGGGCAAGCCAGAGCACCACTCTGGAAACAGTGATTCAAAAACATTTGTCTCAGATAATGGTTTATGATTCCATCTTTACCCATGAAGGAAAATACATTCGAGTGACTGACATTTTCTGCTTGCTCAAATTCTTTATTCATTTAATAAGTTGTGGAATTTAAATATTCCAATAACTCTTGCCAAAACTCATTTTAGAAAAAAGCTAGCAAAGAAGTGCTGAAATTATTGGTCACTGTCATTGACTGCCATGAACAAAATCAAAATACTAATATTAACCAGTTGCCAATATCCCGAGTCAAATCTACACTAGAAGAAAAATGGATCCTCTCACTTATTTAACTAACTTTCATGATAATTTCTGATGCCTGGGAAACATTAGAGAAGATTTTGTTACGAATGCAAGGGTACAGAATTTTAGACATTTAACTCTAAATATTCTTCTGTACTCTAGCCCCTTTGTTAAATAGTGCATAACTCAGGACCAGTATGTGCCTCACATGAAATGAAAAGACTTTGCCTGGAAATTTCCTCTCAAGTCAGCAGCTACCAACTTAGAATATAAAAATGTAAAATTTTCCTCAGGAGGTGTTTCCTAAAATTTAATTTCAAACAATCAATTATAACTAATAAAAAAGGTACTCCAGTGGTGGGAGGGCCAATAAGGTAGTCATTAGCCACGTGAAATTACTTTAAATTTAAATAAATTAAAACTAGCTTAAATTAAAATTTCAATTTCTCAGTCTCACTAGCCATATTTCAAATGTTCAATAGGCACATGTTGCCAGAAGCTATTGTGTTGTATACTGCAGATAAAAAACATTTTCAGAATCACAGAAGGTTCTATTAAACATTTCAGCTCCAGTGAAAAACCAACATTCCCAAGCAACAAATAATTTAGAGATAAACTGCTTGACCCAGCCAGTTTTCAGATTCATTGCTGACAGGGGAAGAATCTCTGCTTTCTTCTGGGTTCTGCATCTATTAGAACTGAGAAGACAAATTTTCTCAAAGCCGAATGTGGCCATTTTCAGAAGGCAGACAAATGTTGGGATCATGCCAGAAAGTATCCATCGTCCACTCCTAGAGACAACAGTGGCAATCTATGCATCTTCGTGTGTGATCAGTGATGATAATACTGAAAGGGCAACCAAAAAAAAAAAAATCACGCTGAAATATTAACGAATGAGTCCCTTGGATAAAAATGATCTTGGACCTTCAAACCAAAGAAACAAAATGGGATCAATCTAAGAGCAAATGGATGTTTATTAGTATCTAAAAACTTTTGAGAGTGCTATCATAAAACTTTTATTTTATCTAACAAACTGAATCAAAATTCAGCCAGCTAAGTGGTTAAACCAAGCTAATGTAGGCAGTGAAACCTGCCTTGCCACATCTGTCTCTAAGGCTAATTTTATCTATGATGTCTAGGTTTGGCTATATCATTCATTAAAAAGAAAAAGAAATGCTACTATCTTATTACATGGTCATGTTTATCCATCATCTGTGCCTGTTGGCTGGATTTACCTGTATAAACTGACCCAGACCAGTGTGAAGTTTGTTGACCAGCATCATCTAGGGTATAGAAAGATCCAGTTGGATTTAACGTCATAGAGATTGTCGGTAGGTTTTAGGACTCATTAAAGTGCAGGCATGTCAAAGGAGGGTAAGGGATAAGGATTTGGAATGGAAACTAATGGAAAAAATAATTTCAAAACTTTTGACTAAGAAGTAAAAGAGTAAGGTACGAGTAAATAAGTTGGATAGGTATGGAAAGAACTGAGTCAATCTAGAATATTTAATAAAACTCACTTTTAAACTACTGCATCTCAAATACCAATTCAGCCTGGAATATGTGAGTCATAACCCATGGTGGTACATTAAGAACTGTTTCTCTAGAATATAGCCCAGGTAAATACTTATTTTTGAAACCTACACTAAAGTATTGCAAATAACTAGTCAGCTATTTCAGGATGTAATTTCAGTATGAGTTCTTCCATTAAGAATTTCCTCCACATGTTTGCAGAAATGTTTCTCCCAGCTGCCATGCTTATCTAGTACAGGCTTCCATCAAGCGTACGTTACCATGTGCCTTTGCTTCTGCATCTGCCACCACCTACGAAAGTGCTGGATTTTAAGAAACATGGTCTACTTCATTATTTCTTGTCTCCTTTGTCACAGGGGTTCCCTGGTACCTGTTTAGTGAGTTATATGTCTGTTTTTGGAATGGATGGATGAAAGTAAAGGTTGATGAACAAATGAATGAATTAATGAAACAAAATCACAGCCTGCTGAGATTTTGAGCCCTTCTTTATCGTGTCCAAATCAACAATGGTGTCCATTTCAAAATCAGCAACTTCCTTGAAGAACTAAAAATGCAAAAGAGAATAAACAACCCTGAGAGCTGACTGGAGTACATTGCTAACAGCTGAGGGATTCATTAACATTTTTGTCTGCCTCGGTCAGCCTACCCATTGCTGGGACATAATACCCAACTGCTACATCTTAAAGGAGGGAAGTTTCATTTGCTTCACAGTTCAGAGGTTCAGATCCACAGTCAGTTGGTTGCATTACTGTTGGTCTGAGGTGAAGCTGAACAACACGGCAGAAAGGTCTAGTGGAACAAGGATGCTCATCCCATGCTGGCCAGAAGCAGAGAGCCCAGAGGGAGCACCAGAGACCAGACAAAGTCACAACCTCATGACCCACCCAGACACACCGACAGATGTGATTAACTAATCCCCTAGGAATCCCTCAGTGTATTATATTTTATATTGTTTTACGTTACATTTTATTAACTTTATGTACATTGTACATTTCTTGAAACATGGATTTCATTTTGGGGTGTGTGTATTCTTCTATCTCATAAACAACTCCCCGGGCTTCCACAGGCACAAAAGCAGGAGCATTTCTGCTTTTGTCCACTGGACAGCATGCTAGGTACTCTATACAGGCTAGCTTGTTTTGTCTTTTAACAGCCTGTGAATAAGGAAGTAGAGCGACAGTGAGTTTAAAAACCATTACTAAAGATTGTTCAAGTTCACACAAGTAGTAAGTGGTACAGCCAGGATTTGACACCAATCATTCTGCTTCCAGAGTCTAAGCTTTTCCTTCTCCATTTTATTCAGATTTTCTTTTAATGAAAGGCAGTAGACAAAACTACTGTATAAACACAAAGCTGATTTCAGTTAAAATTGCTAACCAAATAAATATACACCAAGAGGCACTTATTTGTAAGGCACTGGATCATTCAAGAAGCACTTTTAAGTGTTTCTTCTCCCCACTGGCATTTCTAATTCAATATATGGCAGATTAGCACATACGAAGTCTAAGAGAATCTGTACATCCATCCAAAGGTATCAGACTTTTACTTTGTGTTAATTTATTGGTTCAGTTTTCCCTTTCAC
>PVJO010025711.1:0-22282 GCA_004026905.1 Hystrix cristata
GTGTGTGTGTGTGTGTGTGTGTGTGTAGTATGGTGTAGAATTGCTGGTGGCTGAGGATATTTGGCTAGTATTAACTCCTGGAGAAGCTAGCACAGAGAGATTGGGCAATATGAAGTTCTTGTCTTTTGGAAGTGGAAATACGAGAAACTTGGGTCTATCAGTTAGGCACCAAACTACTGTATGTGCCAACTAGTCCCCGGAGGGGCCTGGAAGTGCCGTGTCTATCCAGCTGAAGTTTTCATGTTTAATCTTTACTATAACGCTAGTGCAGATGTACTCTTTGGCCGTAAAGGGGCTTTCACACACAGCAGAACCGAAACGTTGGCATGTGTTCTCATTAAAAATCAATGCATTTGCCAGAGAGAAAATACTTACAAACGTGTGTATTGTCATTGACTCTAAAAGATAAAAGATGAAATTAGGAGTTAAAGGCAAACTTAGTACATATATAACATTTTAAATGCTTTTACAAAAGTTTATTTCTTATAATTTTATGTTTGAGTCACATCTGTAGAATTGATCATCTGTTTATAGTGAGCTCGTGTTCATAGGATTTTCTTAAAGATAGACAACTTTGTCTCTGGACACAGAACTGCAGCCAAAGGTGGGGACATTTATATTCTTTGCTCATGGAATGGTTTATTTATATAAAATGTCTTTGCAGAATTAGAATTTTGATATGGTTATGGACCCTTCTGGGAAGTTCTTCAGCTATATTTGCACAAACTGACATATTAACCAATTATTTGGGGGAAATTATCAATAGTTATGTAATACGTATAATCTAATATTACATAATAATCAGACTAGTTAACATGAGAAAAGTTAATCTGAAGTTTAATGAAAATATGCTTTCAGTCCTATACAAATGTTTTATATAATTAGAGCATTTTAAAAGCATTTTAAACATTTATTTTAACATTTTTTTCCTTATGGAAAAACTAATTTAAATAGGATTTGATCTGGTTTCAAACATTAATGGTAGAATGAAGGGATGAGGGATTTCTACAAGCTTATGAAGATATTAACTCCAATCATGGGGCTGGCGTGTCATGTAGCTGTGGAAACTGTTCTGGCTAAGCAGAATTACGGTCTAATTTGCACTCACCTAACTGCCATTTTTGTGTGGACAAGGCTTTGGCCAATAGTGATTTGATCTTAGATGGAGCCTGACAAATGGCAGAATGTGAAAAGGGTGGAATACAGGTAGACTCACAATGAATTAGAAGAACTACATTTCTTTTGCTGTCAGGCTTATGGTTGTGACCTGCCTGAAAAGGCAGAAAACTAAAAGGGAAGAAAAGTCTGAGAACTCAGAAGTCTTGGTGAGAAAATGCCACTGCTAAAAGATAAATGACCTTTACAGATTTTGTTCTTCATATTTTGTGAATAGTTTCAGGACTTAAATTTTGAGAAGACTAACATGATTTTTCTTATCGCTAGCCTTACTAAAGGGCATATTGTTAAGTAATTTTAATGCTAAGGTTAATTTGAGAAGAAGGCAGGAAAAAAAAAAGAAGGCAGAAAGAAATCCATTTGTGTTGCTAAGAATAGTCTGTTAAGTACAAGAGGATAGGCCAAGGATAAGAGAAAAACTTCTCTATTATGTTTGTTTTATGCTTTTTTGGTTGTTTTCTATAAAGAATTCTGTATCTCTGGGTCAAATTACTGCATTATATCCACTTTTCTGGGTCCACAAGAAGCATTTTTGTTATCTATAGTCTTTGATGACAAAAAGTTACATCCAAATAAGAAGCTCTATCTTTATTCCTTCATCTGACGATAACTAGCTGTGGATGACAAACCTTATATTTGTAGTGTTACAGCTACCACAGGCCGAGGAGTAAAAACCTGAGAATGAAAGAAAAGAGATAATTCCAAAGAGAAAATAAATCAATGAACATTACTGTCTTCATATTTTTAATTTTTAAAATTTTTCTTCATTTTCTCAAATAAATACATTCTTGTTTAAGAAGCACACAGAAGAGGGGACAGATTTAAACCCTATTCTGTGATTCTGGAGTATTTTATAAATTTCTAAGAGGAAATTAAATTGTCTTACTCCTTGGTGACAATGTATGCTTTTAAAATAAAATTATATCATGGCATTTTAAATTATTGCCAACTCTAAATTCAATGCTCTTTCACCTTTCTTTCCTAAAGCCCATTGAAGCTGTGACTTAAGGCCAATTTTTTACTCCACAGCTTTTCTTTAAAATGCGTGAGCACATTTCCTTTAAATACCCACATATATTATTTTAATTATTTTTTATCGTAACTATTTCAAGCCTAAGTCTTTTTCTTTAGTAACACAAATCTTTTTGAGTTCAGAGTTCACATCTTATACAGGAGATAATTACATAATTTCAGGTGTTCCCCCAAAAAAATGTTTTAAACCTTGAAAATATCATTAATCTCTTAGGTGAATAATATTCCTTCAGTTTAACATGCTAGCTTTAATGGAAATAAAAAAGATTATTGCTACTTTTTAAAGTCATTTTTATTATAGTTAAATTTAAAATACTTTGAAATATAGTTTGGAATAAAAGAGAAAACATATTGAAGGTACTGGGGCTGGGGATTTAGCTCAGCGGTTAAAGTGTTTGCCTAGCAAGCGCAAAGTCCGGAGTTCGATCCCTGGCACCAAAAAAAAAAAAAAAAAAAAAAAAAAAAACCATATTGAAGACACTGATTTGTTTAGGGTCATGGGGAAAATCTGGTAATTAATTATAGTTTTGAACAAAAACTCAGTGACTGTTTACCAATTTTATTTAGGATTTAATCACACACAACTGCTTGTATTGGTTCATGAATGAGTAAAAACACTCAAGCATTGCCTCTAGATTATTTTATATTTTCTTTAAAGTTAAAATATTCTCTAATTGAAAAGAAAAATATAAATCAATATTTATCATTCTATTGTTTCCCATGTAAATTTTTTTATGTTACATGTTTATACTAGATTCTATTCTTATGACACAGTGATGGGTACACCTCCCAAAATTGAATAGGTAGAAAGGTAATCAATATCTATTGAAAAATAAAGCCAAATATAATTAAAAATTATATATATATGTATATATATATATATATATATATATATATATATATATATATATATATAAAACAGAACTTAACTGAAGAGATATTCATAACAACATACATTCTTCACTCTGGTTGATGTCAACCCTTAGCACATAGGGACACAAAAAATAGGAACATGAGTAAATAAGGAACAAATGCCTCCAAAGCCTCCCAAATCTCCCCAACTAGATCCAAGTGGCACTGATAGAGAGTAAAGCAAACATCAGAGAGCTGAGCTGTGCAAAATGATTAAAGATGAGGCAATGAAAGTTTATGAGTTCAAGGAAAGCCACCCAAAGGTGGCTGGAACTATCAAGTAAATTGAACAACTTGGTTATTGGAGAGAAACAATTAAAAATTGAAAGAGCTGACCAAAATGGTTAAAAAAAAAAAAAGATTCCATGATTCCATGAAAAGGTACCAAACGGTAATATCAGGGAAAGAAGTCTATCGAATTTGTAAACTGCAGAAATGGCAATTGTGAACAAAGGATTTGAGAAATTTAGGAAAAAATTGAAATACATGATGAGTTTCTCAGAGAAGCCTTAGAATTAGTAAGAGAGCAATAAAAAATTATATGACAGCTACTAGCTAATGCTAAGAAAAGTAACCTAAGGCTAACTGGAGTAGGAGAAAAAATTAAAAGTCCATTCATAGAAATAATAGCAGAAAAATTTCAAGAATGGGAAAAAATCTGAACACACAGTTCAGTGTATATGGATTGCCAAATAAATATTGTAATACAAAAGTTCTCTGTTACACACCATAGTCAAAATCCCAGAAGTACAAGACAAAAACAAAATCACAAAGCAGTCAGGGAAAATTAAAGCCATTAGGGTTAGAAAAGAGAGTTCAACGAACATTTTAAAGGCCAGAAAGCTTGAAGCGAAGTGTTTCAAGCTCTAAAGGAAAACAATTTTCAACACTGATGTATTCTGATATATTCTGCAAAACTCTCAAAATCGATGAAAAAATGAGAACATTCCACAACAAAGAAAAACATGAGAAATTAATTAATACCAAATTGGCACCACAGAAAATATTCAAGAATGTGTCAGACAAAGACAGTGACACCAACACAGTCAAAAAGTCAGAAGGAGGGCTGAGGATTTAGCTCAGTGGTTAGAGTTCTCGAGTAGCAAGGGCAAGGCCTTGAGTTCCATTCTCAGTACTAAAAAAAAAAAAAAAGAAAAGAAAAATTCAGATGGACTACATATATCAAGCAAGGTAAGCAGTTAAACAAAAAAGGGAAAAAATAAAGGTGCAATTAGACAAGAAAAAGAAATGAAAGGAATAA
Source organism: Hystrix cristata (assembly GCA_004026905.1). Classification (NCBI taxonomy): domain Eukaryota; kingdom Metazoa; phylum Chordata; class Mammalia; order Rodentia; family Hystricidae; genus Hystrix; species Hystrix cristata. The sequence goes on from PVJO010025711.1 coordinate 4,382, forward strand.
AGATAGGAAAGGAAGAAGTTAAATTCCATTTGTTAATGACATGATAATCTACATAGAAGACCTCAAAGCTCAGTCATGTATCTGGATACAAAGTCAACACTCAAAAATCAATAGCATTTTTGTATATAAATAACAAACTCATTGGGAGAGAAATTAGGGAAGCTACATCATTCACAATAGCATTGAAATAAATGAAATATTTAGGAATCAATCTAATGAGGCAAGTAAAAGATCTTTACATTGAAAACTACAGTACTCTAAACAAAGAGGTTGAAAGGGTTATCAGAAAATGGAGAGATATCCCTTGTTCTTGGGTAGGAAAAACCAAGAGAGTGAAAATGGCCATACTTCCTAAATTACTATACAGATTTAATGCAATTCCAGTAAAAATTCCACTAGCATATGTCACAGAATTAGAGAAAGCAATCACAAAATTCATCTGGATCTGGACGAGATCAAAAATAGCAAAAAAAAAAAAAAAAAAAAAAAAAAAAAAAAAAAAAAAAAAAAAAAAAAAAAAAAAAAAAAAAAAAAGAAGAATAGCAAGAACAATTTTGGGCAGCAGGGGCAAGGCAGGGGGCATCATAATCCCTGACCTGAAATTATAATATAAAGCTTCTGTGATAAAAACAGCATGGTTAAAAAACAAAAAACAAAAACAAATGAACAAACAAAAAAACCAGCATGGTACCGGCAAAATAATCCTCAGACCTGACGATCAATGGAACAGGTTAGAAGATGTACAAACAACCCCAATCACACTTAAATACCTCATCTCCGACAAAGGAGCCAAATACCTTCAGTGGAAGAAAGATAGCCTCTTTAATAAATGGTACTGGGAAAATTGGCTTTCCAAATGTCAAAGACTAAAAGCTAGACCCATGTCTCTCTCCATGTACTAAATTAAAATTGAAGTGGATCAGAGCTAAATGTTAAAACAGAAATACTAAATTTGCTGGACAATAGAAAAGGAAGAACCCTTGAAGACATGGGTGTAGGCAAAAATTTAACAGAACTCAGACTGCACAGGAAATAATACAAAGAATAAGTGACTGGGATCACATCCTATTAAAAAGCATTTGCATAGCGAAAGAAATCACCATGAGAGTGGGGAGACAACCCATGAAATGGGAAAAAAAATTGCCAGCAGTTTCTCAGACAAAGGTCTAACATCTAGTATAAAGAGAGAACTCAAAAAAATCAGACCACCCAAAATTAAAGACACAGTCCAAAATTTGGCATCTGAGATGAATAGACACTTCTCAGATGAAGGAGAACAATTGGAAATTAAATATATGAAAAAGTGTCACATCACTGGTCATTTGAGAAATGCAAGTTCAAACAACACTAAGATTCCATCTCACTTCAGAAAGAACAGCTATTATCAAGAAATCAACCAAAACAAATACTGACAGGGCTGAGGGGAAAAAGCAACCCTCCTCCACTGTTGGTGGGAGTGTAGACTTGTCCAACTATTGTAGAAATTGGTATGGAGATTCCTAAAATAACTACAACTAGAGGTTGCATTTGACACAGCTGTTCCTCTTCTTGGTATCTTACCAGAAGAATTAAAAGCATCATACCACAACAATATATGCATAACTATGTTTATAGTAACACAATTTGTAATAGCTAAATCTTGGAAACAGACCAAATTCCCAGCAACTGATGAATGGATAAAGAAGATATATATGTATATGTATTTTAAGAGTAGAAAATTTATTGAGAGAGAGAAAGAGAGCTCCTGAGAGACAGAAGGCGACCGGAGTGGGTTGCCACCGAGCCCACTTTTCAGAGGAAGTTTTATAGAGCAAAATCAGGACGTGGATACAATGTGTGTCAAAATTATGATTAACCCATTATATTACAAGTGTAGTTGTTTAGGTAATATTGATTCAATGGGGAAGAAGGTCACCTAGCAAATGGACATGGAAAGAATAAAGACATTCCAGGATGGGATGGGTCTGGAGGTCTTGGTCACCCACCTGGGTGAACTAGGCTTTATCAGATCAGATGAGTGCAATCTTCAGTTCATTGTTTTTTCCTCAGCCAGGGATGTAGCTCTCGTCATTCCATCCTTATCTTGAGGCCTGACCTTCAATGGATGTGCCTCTAGCCATAGTTGTAGTGTATTTTCCTCCTGGGTATTGACTCCATTGAGGGCCCAGCCCTGTCTGAGTGCCTATAATATTTCTACCTTACTTAGTTGTCTATAATACTGCCATGAACTTACAAACATGGTAACAATCTCCTGACTATCCACATTTTGTCCTAAAATTATCTACAGTGAATAATATCTTGCTCTGAAACCTAATTTTTCTATTAAAATAAAATATTATGTTTGATCCAGTATCTTCTGAGGTGATAAAAGCATTTTAAAATGACTTAACATTCTATGTTTTTATATTTGAAATGTTTAGGACACTGAAAAAATTCATTTTCTAAGATTAAAAAAAATCTGAAAGAATAGATGCATCACGGAGATATTTTCAGAATTTATGTTTTTTTTTTTAATTTTTTTATTATTTTTTACCAAGAACATGTATTGGTACATTGTATACATAATGATCATAATCAACATGGTTATTTTGTACCTGTACATGATACATCTTGGTTCCCCCCCCTTCCCCCTTCCCCTCCCCTCCCTTCCATTCACCCACCCCTCCCTATTTGCAACAAGTGTAACTACACTTTACCATTTTTTCCCCTTTCATCTTACTTTTCTTTTAACCTTCTTCTTCTTCTTTATCCCCCCAGAATTTATGTTAATTGTCATCCTTCTCATTTGTCTCAGGATAAAAAGTTTCCCCAAATGCACTGACATTTTATGCAGTAGAGAGAAAGCCCCACCCTTCAAAATATGCCATGATTCTTGACTATTTTTTTAAGACATGTAATGATCCCCAGTGTCCTTGATCTAATTCACTCATATGTTTTCCTTAAATTTTCTCTATTCCTTCTCTAAAACTAAGAGGAAGAGTGAATCTGTAATAGATTATTCTGCCTTCCATTTTTCTCTAAACTTGATGGCAGTTTTCTTTATACACAGGAAATACGGCTATACAAGTTGAGTATTTCTTTCTAATATACAGTCCTTTGCATAACATCACATTTTCTTTGCTGACTTACCTTTTGTTTCACATATTTTTTGTAGTAATCCCAAAGGGAAATTCATCTAAGTGCTGCTAGTCCACCCATCACTTTTAAAAAAAAATACTGACATACAGAAATGAGGATATGGAGAGATCAAAGCAATTGAATCCATGTCAAAATTGCATATCAAATGATTGAAATAGCAAATACTGACATTTAAGAAACTGGGCCATTTGATGAGTATCATATTTCTACTTTAGAATACTATTTTAACTTTTTTTTTTTTTTGGTGCTAGGGATTGAACTCATGGCCTTGCACTTGCTACATATTTTAACTTTTGAGTGATCACAGATACTTTTAAGTCCCTTGGAGGGCACACATACTCATACAGTAAACATACTTTGGAAATTACATTTATACAGAACAATAAGAATCATTTTAATTTTGCATCTAAAAATTATTTTATTATTTTCACAAATTTTGTTCAAAATAAATGTATCTGACACATAATGGTAAACTCAGTTTTAGAGGCTGAGAATTATCCCCTTAGTTTTACTTGTTGTGCATTATGAGTTAAGATATTCAAGCTTAATATCTCTACTGATAAGTAAAATGTGGGATTATCTTTAAGGAAATGTCTCCATTTGTACATTTTTGGTTTCATTCACCATCCTGTGTCTTAATGGTACTGCTAGGATTTCCTCACCCAGGGTGATCTCAAGTGTAAGTAAAACTGGTGGCCATGTATTTGGTGTGATTTCAGGTAGTTTGGGCAAAGACTTCTGCCACAAACCATCCTACTGCCACCTCTCCTGTAATTGTCCTTCATGGTGGGTTAACACACAACACAATAATAGATGGTTGAATATCTTGTTAATATGTCAGTAAGAAATATTTAGACTTCTGGCGGAGGAATTTTCTAATTAAAAACAATTGTAGCCAACTGTAAGATTCTTTAATCTTTTCCCACATCTCAGAACTCATCTTTGGTTATTTTTTCCTATGCCCTAGGTCTAACCTAGCAATAAAACTGTTAAATGCATACTGCAAGTTGTATTCCAAACTTCGTGATATCTCACCAAATCCACAGCTACTACCCAAGTCCAACCCTCCAAATACATAGATTTGAATTAAAGTACTGTCTAAATTGTTGTCACATGCAGACAGTATGATGGCTCCCATTATTCCTCTTTCCTATTCTTTATGCTTTGGTTAATACTCCACTCCTTCGTGTAGACTGGACTTCTTTCAACCAATAGAATATGTGAAATTGATAGAATGTCATTTTCACAGTTAAAATACATAATATTTTAAGTTCCTTTTTGATTCTAAGTGGTAGCAATTGTTTTTGAGAAGGTCCATACAGAGAAGGTACTGAGGTACTCAGTTTGGCAGAATATATATTAAAATTGGAATGATACAAGGATGATTATCATGAACTCTAAAAGGATGACATGCAAGTTTATGAACTGTTCTATATCTTTATGGATAGAGAAAATGTGGTATATATACCCAGTGGAATACTATTCAGCTATAAATACGACTAAATTGAGTCTTTTGAAGGAAAATGGATGTACCTTGAGACCAAGATGCTAAATGAAATAAATCATCCACAGAAGATGAAATATCACACAGTTCATCTTATATGAGAAACTCAAATTATAAATAAATTAAAGAAGAAAATAAAACATGGGTGACAGTAAACAGGGAGCTAGAGTTTATGGAGATAGGAAGGGCTCTGAGGATGAGGCTAGCCCTAAGGGAGGGAAGGAGAAGGGAAAGTAAACAAGACATACATGCATTTGTACGAATTCCCTATGATGAATATATTTATTATGTATTGGATACATACACTAATAAAAAAACATAAAAGAAAAAAAAAAGTATTGAGGATGAAATTTCGCCAAATGCCAGCAGAAAATTGAAGTTCTCAGTCCAAACTGTGACAAGGAGTTGAGTGCTGCCCAAAACCACATGAAAATAAAGGCAGATCTTTCTCCGCAGGGCCTCAGGTAGGACTCGAACCAGAGACAAAGCCTTCGTGCTGGCCGTATAACACCCTGAAACAGAAGGACCATCCAGCTGTGCGCTGGGTCTTACTTCACATATACCATGCAATAGGAAATAAATGTTCCTTGGATTTCCTAAATTTGTAGCGATATTTTAATTCACTTTAAATAGTTAATACATTCGACACTTTCTCACGCACACTTTCCCTCTCATAGTCTATTCTTCACTCGGCAGGCAAGTATGTTCTAACTAAATTTTTAATAAATGACCTTAATTGTTTAGATGTGTTCATTTATTTGTTTCTTAACTGAAATAGTTTTCAGTTCTTTTTGTGTACTAACCTGTACTTTAGGCCTGAAATGCAGATAGAAGCGCCATGGACCACAAACTTTGCTGATGCTACCATTAAATTTGTATTTTCATTTCCTTCCCTATTTTGTTTTTAAAACAATAAAATTTATTGCTCCGTCTGATTGTCTCTTGTCATATTTTAGCTCCTAAAGTCTATTGGAACCAGTCTTTTCATTATCAATGCTCTTCCTCTTTCCCATTGCTCCATTTTTCCTTTTGCCTTTTTCTCTAAAATATTATCTTACTTGTTCTTGATACACGATTTTTTTTTTCCTTGTCTTCTCCTTAGGTAGTCTCTGTCTTAGAATACTAAAGTGTGTTTTCTTTTTTCTTTTACTTCGTTGCTCATTTATAATTACCCTTTCATTACCCATATTCCTTCTATATTTGTTTCCCTCCTGCCACATACTCTGCATTAGTGATTTCACTATTATTTATTATTTAACTGATCATTTCTACATTTATATTTCTGGATCTCATCATATGAATTTTCTAGAAGTACTTTATTGTAATCAGTACTGCACTCCATCTCTTCTGCCACACCGCCTCCCTCCAATGGTTTTTCCCTGGGCTTTTCCTGAGCTCCGCACATTTTCCCATCAACTCTCCAGTAGGCCAAGTCAAATCTCTATTTTCATCTTCAGCTTTTCTCTCTTAAGTCCCACCATCTCCCAGGATCTTCATATACCATGAAAAAAAAAAAAAGAAAGAAATATCTTTGTGGGGATTTTTTTTTCCTTCCTTCTACTGTTATCTCAGACTGAGTTTTAGTTTGAGTTATTTCAAAGGGTTTGAAATATTTCCTGTTTCTTCATTTTTTTCCTACTTTTTTTTCTTATTTTCTTCTTTTTCTTCATTATTTTCCTACTCATTCCATGCACTACTGTCAAACTGCTCTTGCAAACATGTGAAATATTATAATGAGTTCTATTTACTGACATGTTAAATTATTATATTGTTCAAATGCCTTGATACATGGTATAAACTCACTCATAAAAACACTGTTGAGGATTTGACTCAGTGGTAGAGTGCTTGCCTGGTAAGCACAAGGCCCTGAGTTCTCCCCAGCACCAAAAAGTAAAAAAAAAAAAAAAATACTCCTAGCAAATCATGGTGGCACACACCATGTAAGTGTAATACCAGCACTTGGGAGACTGAGGCAGGAAGATCATTGTCTTAGTTAGATTTTCTAGAGTCAATGCTTTGTAAGAGAGCAGATTTAAAGGCATTTATAAGTTACAACATTCACCCACAAGCCAAATGCAGAAATGCAGGAAGTGTGCTGAATGTCTCTCTAGGCACTGGAGACCCAAAAGAGCCAATCAAGGTGTGGGAGCCCACAGCACTGTACCGTGTATGTCTTTGTCTGCAGATGATGGCTGAAAAAATCTTCATTGGAACCAGGATATGATGCTCGCAGCAGAGATGATGACCAGAGCTCCCCTGAAGCAACAGCAGCCTTCCTTGATGACAGCAAGGCCCGGAACTCTTTCCTCGGTGAAAACAGCCAAGTTCCTTTCAGGAGAACCAGCCACAGCAGAGCTTTTCCTGGGAAACAGCCCACCAACGAGCTTCCACTCCCGTTCTGCTTTATGTTGCATCAGCAACAATCTTCAGGAAGATCCGCTACACCCAGAATCATACCAACTCAGTCCAGCTGGACATTCTGGCTCAACCTGACCACATTAAGTCCACCACAGTCACCATGAAATCCAGGCCAGCCTTGGGTACATAGTAAGTTCAAGGCCACTCTGGAGGACAAAGAGAGACTCTGTCTCAAAAACCAAAATAAACAAACCAACCAATAAATAGAAACATTGATTCCCTCTCAGTGCTCTCTCTTCCTTCTTACATTCATATGGCCTTGGTGACCCAGTTTACTCTCTACTTCAGAGTGTTCCCTTGGTTCTTTCTTTCTCCTGAGGGACATTCCACCATGACGCTCCTCAGAGAGAAAGAAACAGTCTCCTTGTTCACAGATTTCTGAGATAATACTTGAACCTTTCCATGCTGAGTCAAGTTCTCTGCGTATTTGTCGCGCCTTGCCACATATTCATTATAGCACTCGATACACATTACTTTAGATATTCGTGTAGGTATAAATTTCTAAAGTCTCTATTAAGTCAGTTGATGGCACATAGTAGGTACTAAATATTTTTTATCTTCCAGTTAAGTTGCAACCGGAGTTCTTCAACAGCCATTAACAGCCTAGACTGAAGAAGTTACCTCATTGATTTACTACCTACTTACTACTTGCTGGGATGAGGGGCAAGAAAGTTTGAATTGTAGAAAAAGGGTCTTCAAAGTGGAAGAGGAGGCCAGAACATCCAAAAAGTACAACAGTAAAAGGTACTTGTACAAGAGATAGGGTTAAGAGAGAGAGGATTCAGAATAGGAAAGGAATCACACAGAGAAGGCTTGAGTGGTGCTAATGAAACACTCAATGTGCTTTTTCCACTTCACAATCTCTCAGACCCAACCGAGTGGCCATCTTCACTGGAATGATAAAAGTCACAGTCAGTATCAGTGATTTACTATTCACTTACTTTTCTAGTTCATTGCCAACCACTGAGTTATGATTTATCCAACGTAAAATGTAGATAAAGGCAAAGGCATCATTTTTAAAGCTGCATGACTTTAAGAACGGAAGGACTGATACATCAATGGATGGATCTTTGGCTATAATCCAGTCCTCGAGCTACTGATGCCGATGTGACAGATGGCACACTGAACGTCTCTGTGAGCCGTGCATCTGGGTCACAGAGAGAATAGAGGGGTCAAGGCTCAGCAGCTGATGAAGTACTACACTGAAGTGCTCTTCTCTACTTGTTCCATGAGCACTGCATGGCTCATTGATTGGGAAAATGCCTGCATTAGGTATTTGTAATACATTCTTTTATTTACCCTGGGATGGCAGAGTCAAAAGGGACCCTGGGGATTTTTAGTCAGATATTTTGTTTAAAGATTGAGAAACTCAGAAAATTAAATTTCTTAGCTAATACTAAGGCCAAATTAGGCCAAGACAGTGAGCAAATATTTGAAGTACAATTTTCAAGGGCATGGTGTCGCCATTTTTCACCTTTATTTTAATTCAGAGCATTCATAACTTCTTTTTATGTTTAAGTCTTTCTCTTTTTAGAATAAAACTTTTATTGTAATATAAAATAAAGGACTGGGGATTTAGCTCAGTGGTTACAGTGCTTGCCTCACAAGCACAAGGCCCTGAGTTTGATCCCCAGCAAACACACACACACAAAAGAAAACCCAGCCACAACTATCTGACAGTAATACAATTGACTGCTTCACAAACAAATGAGATCTCATCACAGAAGTGCTCAGAAACTGTTAGGGCATCACAGTGGAAATCCGGGGTCCACCAGAGGATTCTATGATTGTTAATTCCATGGAGGAAATGATCTTCCAATTCTTGAAAGAAATCTGAAATTTAAGAAAAGTAATTAAAAAGTGACTAAGAAGCAGTGAGCAAGTGGACCCTAATTAGGTGCTGCAAAGAATGTTCATTGTCTATTTCCTAGGAAAAATCCAAGCCTCAGGTTGTTTATTGTTATGTTGCATAAGGATTGTTCTGAAGATTAAAGTGTCGGCATGTTTGAAATAGGATTTTTTTTTAGATGTAAATAAAAATAATGAAAGTATTGTTAACAAAAAGGATAGACGTGTTATAAGACAGAAATAAGTCCTAACACCAAGATAACAGGAAATCTAAGTTTATAATGGCAGCCGAACCAAAGAGTTGAACACAGCTGTAGTTGTCCATCTTTGGCTCCACTCAGGTACTTGACCCACTGTTATCTCTACCTGATGCTTCTCTAATTCATGTAAGAAACGCATAGAAGCTATATGTTACACCATTCTCAAATTCTTACTTACCTTCTTGTCTATAATCCCCAAGCCAAATTCCTGCAAAAGAAACAGACTGTGCCACTTCGGTACCATTCAATAAACCATGCCACACCATAGGTTCAAAGTCAAAATTATTTGAGGACTTGGTGACATAACTTGAGTCAGAGAATGAAAGTATCACTTATAACGAGTCACAATTCTCCACCAGCATATTTGAGTTTCATCACGTAATTCAGACGTTATGCCAGAAATTCCAATACATATTCCCAGAATTAGCATCAGAAAAAAAAAAGAAAGAATGTTTCCCAGGTGATTATGATAAATACCTATACTCTTTATTGAAAATCATGGACAAAATATATTTATAAATAAGTAAAGTATATATGTCTAGAAATAGTTGTGCTTCTTATCTCAAGTATTTCCAATGTCCTGTATAAAATGAACCATGTGTGTCTGGCACATAATGGTATTAAAGTTTTGATAACTGAATGACCATTCAGCTTATGTGAATTGGACTTTTGCTTGTGCTTGGTTCGGTGATGAGATGGAGGGAGGGAGGGTTATAATGCTGCACAAGGACTCACAAAAGAGTATGTTATGGTTAATAAAGAAAAATACTCAACTCGCCATCAAAATACAGGGAGAGAAATGTCATGGTTTCCACTGTGTGTTTCTTTGAAACTGTGTTCTTCTTCTTTGTTATCCTATTTTTACTTTTTTCATTTATCCAAATGGAAAAACATTCCATGGTATGGAAATGGTGTCTATATCTCTTCGAAGCACTTCTAAACAGCAGTGACCATTGTATTTTTGGTACTTAGGAACATTATTTTTTTTTAAATATTATTAATTTTGGTTGTGGAAACTTCCCAGATACTCAGAAAATCAACTACATTCTGTGTAGGTGTTTTGCCATTTTTTGTTAGACCTACATTTTCTGAAAATGATACTCTTAGAAGTAAACTAAAGCCTTAAAACAAACACAGAACCTAAAATATATCAATTTTTCCTGTTTGATTATGACAGAATATTTTCCTTGTAAATATAAAAAAGTATATTTTATATGAAATTTCCTTTTAACACCATCTTCTCTAGAGGCTATTTGAAAAGCCTTTCAATTTTAAAAAGCTTGCTTTAGCAATTATTTTTTTAAGCACTCTGAGAATATTCTTTGAAGGTTAGAAAAGACATTAAGCTTTAAGGAATAGGTGTAGATCTGTGCAAGGTCACTAGTAATTTGTTCAGAGTGGCAAACATTTAAAATAGCTATATGTGAATATAAACCAAGATTTTATGTAAAATGTTTAATGAAAGGGACAGGAGTAGTTATTTTGCAAGCTATCTTAAAATACAACACGGGGAAAAAGTCTGACTTATTTTTGTGTCTGCAGTCTTAGCATGGTGCCTTGCACTTAATGATCCTTTTATTTGAGTAGATTATTTTAACATGCCATTCAATTTTTAAAAAGAAGTAGGCATAGTGTATTAATTTATTTTAATGAGTCACAGTTGACCTTGATACTTTCTAGTGTCATTGTACTGTTAGCAATGGAAGAAATTCATTCTATTTTTACTTTGAAGTGAGAAATTAAGAACACAGAAAGCAGCATGTTAAATTTTCTTAAGTTTAAAATCTTTCACTATATCTTTGTTCTAAAATTTAATGGCAGAAATAAATGAACATTTCTTATGGTTCATTAAAGCCAGTAGTAGAGTTTTGGGTTAAATGCTATTGATGCTACCTCAAATTCAGGATGGTAGCAATTTGGAGGCCATGAGTTAGAGTTGGAAAGAAGAACAGAGTAGGCAAAGGAAACTATATGAAATATACAGAGGGTTCGATGCCATGTGTAAGACTATTTCATAAATTGTGTTACAAGGTAAGCAGACATTCATTTAATTACCCATTGTTTTTATATGCCTGAAATGTATGAGTATTAAAAAATCATTTTGAATCGACCTTGTGATTTGAGAAATATAAAACATTTCTTAGGGTTGGGATTGAGGTTATTAAAAAAAAACAAACAGAGGCAATTTCAATAGTGATACCTGAAGATAGGCTGAATATGTTATGTTTCTTTTTCTCAATAATCCACTTGAAGAAATTATATAATGTTTCTAACTACATTTTTATAGGAAATTCAGCAAGTGATTTTGTAAGGAAATTCCTAATGATTCTTTTTAGATTAAAAACAATTTTTATTATAAATAAATTAAGAGAGCAAAATTTAATTCTTGCTACTTTCTCTGGGTTTGTTTTAATTCTAAGTAATGAAGAATGAAAATGATAATAGCTCCCATTTATTAAGGTCCTATTATGAACCAGGCCCAATTCTTATTAATCATTTATTCTTACAATAACTTTGTGTGCTAGATGTTATTAACTTAGCTTTGCAGAAGAAAAACACTTACACAGAGACTGAATTTTTTTTTTCCAATTAATACAGGTAATAAGCAGCAGATCTAGGATTCAAATAAAGGTCTCTCAGTTTCCCAAAAGTTTGTTTTTCCTTCACGATCCAAAAGCCTTCCAGTGGTAGAAGACCAATGAAACCAAGAACCAAGCTAACTGTAAGCTCTGCTGTGAACATGACCACAGGGCACTAGGGGCTGTGACCCTGCACTGGGGTAAGTTAAAAACAAGCATTTTGAAAGGGGGGAAAACAGAAATAAACATACACTAAAGAGAAACTCTATGTGTGTGTGTATATGTGCATGTTTTGAGGAAGTGAGAACACTACCAAAGGAAAAGTGGCTTTATGTTCTTATGCAAATACTAAAAAGTGAAAGCTTTTCCCTATGTGAAGTGATGACTCATTTCCCATTTACTGAGAAGTTTTGACTAGCACAATTCTGACTTCTAAAGATATACAGTATTTATAATCATTATTACAGTTACCATTTGATGTTCACTATGTATAATCACCAAGTCTATTCCGTTCCATGAATCATTTCACTTAATCTTGAGAACAGTCCATAGAGTATATTGCAGTATTACCCTATATGAATGAGCAAACTAAATTTTAAAAAGGTCCTGTAAGACAAGCCACACATCTATTAAGAAGCTCAGCAGGGAATCTAACCACAGTCAGTGTGTCTGAATTTTTGCTCCAAGCCACCATCATGTTTGGTCTCCTATTCTGTAGTCTTGTGTATAGATGCAAAGAGAAAGAAGGCACAGAGAGATAGACATAGGAATAAAAGCAGTAACAGCAATTCAAATTGTTTGTATTTGTAAATCTAGTTTAGGGTTATTGTACCATGTTAAAATACTTGTAGTCTTCAAGAATTCTGCTTTTAAAAATCTAGTTTTGGTTTGCCAGGTAACCAAAGAAAGTATACTGCAAAAATAATTATAGATATTTGGGTGGTATTGGACAATGTCACATTTTTACAATTAGATATATGTAAATCACTAATCTTTCTATCTTCCGCACTTTGTTTTTTCTTATATATTTCACAGGCTATATATTGATGATTTGGCGGGGGGAGGTAACATATTCCAAAAGGAGGACCATGTTAAGTTTTGAGGTTGCATTTATGAGATAATTGTAGATATATTGAAATTCCTCATTGCAGTAAAATGAGAATTTAGCTAAAATTAAATGCTAGAAAGGAACAGCAGTTTTATGAGTTTAGCATTGCTATGTTAAAATGTTTGGGTCCACTTTCATGACTATAATTAAAAATGTATATTAAAAATTAAGAAAGTTCAACTGCAATTATCTGTGGTTCAGAACATAAGGCAGTGAAGGATTTTTCAGTTCGTCCTGTGTAAATGTTGAATAAATGTTGAATTCTCTCGAGAAATAACTTGAATATCCATTGATTTTACTGGTACAGTAATTAAATAGATTCCCTTAGGAAATATACTAAAGCTGCTTATTGTCTGGGCGTCTTAGGCCAGGTAAGCTGTTTCCTGATTTTTAACCCTGGGACAGCTGACTATACTTATACTTGTTACCTACAGATGAGGAAATGCATCTTCTCTTCTTTTTGACTGTTACAAGATTTCTCTTCGGTTATTTGAATATTCTAAGACTTTTAGAAAAAGTTAGGGGAAACATAAAACACAAAGTTTATTTACACAAAGATCTAGCAAAGATATCTCTACTGATATGTTTTAGTTACTTTTCTAGAGTCAATGGTTTGCAAGAGAGCAAATTTAATACAGGACATTTACAAGTTAAAACATTCACACACACAAGCCAAATGCAGGAAGAGTGCCGAACATCTATCTATGCACTGGAGACCCAAAAGATCCAATCAACGGCTGGGAGCCCACGGCACCATTTCATGTACATCCATGTCTGCACTAAAAGGCTGAAGAAATCTGCACTGGAGCCAGGATAGGACACTCGCAGCGGAAATGAAGACTAGAGCTCCCCTGAAACAAACAGCAGCCATCCTTGAGGATAACAAAACCCCAAACTCCTTCTGCTGTGAGAATGGCAAAGTTCCCTTCAGGAGAACCAATCACAACAGAGCTTCTCCTGGGAACCAGCCAGGCACTATCTTCTGCTTCCGTTCTCCTTTATGTTGTGTTGGCAACAATTCTCAGGTGGATCATCTAACCCCAGAACCACACCAACTCAGTCTACCTGGGTGTTCCTGCTCAAATTGACCATAGCAGTCCACCACAATCCACCCCTGGTCAACTTGAGTTAACATATCTTGGTCTATTCAGGTCTATTCAGATTTACATTAACAATACAAATCTTATTGCACTCATTCCGACATCAGAAACAAATATTCAAAGGATTCTCAAAACTGATTACAAACGAGTGTCCCAAAATTACAAATATACATACAAATGTACAACAACTCCATTTTCTTGCTTGTTCTATAACAATAAATAATTTGTTTGCAAAGTACAATATATCAGTACAGTGCATCCACATTAAAAAATATGGCTTCAAATTTTAAAACTCCTCTAGTTTTCATTATCTTTAACAACAGCGTGACAACATTAAAAGATGCCCCAAAGGATCTCCTGCACCCCAAATTCACTCTTCCCCATGGGTCAAAGGCCTCAAGTCATTTTCATTGTCCTATTTCTTCTCCACAACCATTTTCTCCTCTGTTCATCTTTGCAATCCACAAGGCTCCCCTCTGGTCAAACTCTTCAAGACATCCTGCTGGCTCTCAGCTCTTGATTTCCAGCATAAATCTGACCAAAAGCTCTCAAGGGTAACAATGCCACCGGCCCAACGCCAGACTGCAGTGAAATATTTTCTGCCACCCATGCAATATCTCCAAACACAAGCGAAATGCAGACCAACCTCTGCCCAAAGCATACATAAACCTACTGGGAGCCAGTAGCCAATGTAGTCTTTCTCAACAGAGGCCTCCCATGCCTTATCCTAACCGGCAGCATTTCTATTAGTTACTCTGGTTTTCCACGCTCTGAGCAGAGTCTCCTATATAATAAACGTAGCATGTTTCAGAGCTGCCTTTTTGGCTGGTCTCTCAAAACTTTTCCAAATTAATTCCAAAGGCTCTTCAGCCATGTGGTCAGGCAACATCACAGCAAGGACCCCACTCCCAGTACCAATTTATGTATTAGTTACTTTTCTAGGGTCAGTGGTTTGCAAGACAGCAGATTTAATACAGGACAAGTTCAAGTTACAACATTCACACACAGGCCAAATGCAGGAAGAGTGCAGAACATCTGTCTATCCCCTGGAGACCCAAAAGATCCAGTCAAGGCTGGGAGCCCACAGCAATGTCTTATGTAAGTCTGTGCCTGCACTAAAAGGCTGAAGAAATCTGTACTGGAGCCAGGGTACAATGCTCACAGAAGAAATGAAGACCAGTGCTACTCCAAAGCAAATAGCAGCCATCCTTAATGAAAACAAGGCCCGGAGCTCCTCTTGCAATGAGAAGAGCTGAGTTCATTCAGGGAAAGCAGCTATGACAGAGCTCCTCCTGGGAAACAGCTGGCAACAATCCTCAGGTAGATCTTCTACACCGAGAACCACACCAACTCAGTGCAGCTGGGCTCTCCTGCTCACGTTGACCAGTCAGTCCACCACATAATAATGGTAATAATTTAAAAATCGTTTTAAAGCTCATAACATTGTTAATTACTATGCCAAAACAACAGTGTATATCTGGATTATTCTTCCTGTTCTTTCTTCTGTTATTTTTATCTGTAAAACTTTTTGGCTAAGTGTGTAATATTTACTGAGAGTAGTACAGTTCCCAAAATAACTGGAATGTGAAGACAGTGTAGCACCCTGAGACAGATGGGACCTGCCCAGAACAGTCTTGACTTTATATTTCCTCCTCCTAAAACTAGATGTTCTGGAACTCTTTAGTTCAGCAAGTGATCCCTGGGGTAGGATAGTCCAGAATGGACTGATTTGAGGCTTTCTCAGTGGCAGAGTGAGGGCAGGCGCACACACAAAAGACTCCTCTGCCCTGAGAAAATGTCCTGAGTCTCAGAGGAAAAAATCCCATGAATTTTAGGTTTCTGCTAGTTGTTACTGCCTATTTGTAAACAGCCCTAATTTATGCAAGTGTTCTTTCTCCCCACATGCACACTGTGCGAGCTGGATTGTGTATAACCTCCTGCCAGCTCTGGGAACCTTATCAGAACTTGGTGATGTGTTTAGCATCTTTCCATTAGAATAATCATCTCCTGCTTTCATCCATCTTAAAATATCAATGAAGATATGAACTGGGGAACTGAAAATTTTAATAAAATGTACTAAGTGTAATAATGGGAGAAAAATATGAGGAATCACACAGGAAGGACTTGTTCATGTTCTGGAGTGGTAATTCACCTTTAGGAGGAAGGTACTTGAAAAATGAGAACTGCTTAAGCAGAAGAATTGATTATATCACAAGTTGATTATTTTGTTATAGTAATTAGCAATAACTTATAATGACCAGTTCTTTAATATTGATACATCCATACCCATATTTATAGCAGCTCAATTCACAATAGATGAGATTGCAAAATAGCCTAGAAGTCCATCAACAGATGAATGGATAAAGAAGATTTGGTATATATACATGGTGGAATATTACTCAGCTTTAAAGAATACGGGATTCATGTCATTTGCAGGAAATGAAAGGAACTTTGGGCCATAAGATTAAGTAAAATAAATCAGACCCAAAAAGTTGAATTATTGCATGGTTTCTCTAAGAAAGAGACTTAAAACATAAATAAAAGAGTGAAATAAAGTAATGATGCTACCAAAAAAATATAGACTTGCTTTAGATGGGGAAGGGGATCTGAGATAAAGGAGAAGATTTCTGAGGGGGTAAAGAGATTGAAAGTGATCCATGTGTGCTAAAGACGTGAACAAATTTCTCAAAGTGAATGTAGCTAATATGTATTCAAATACATATTAATCAATAACAATTAAAATTACCAATATCCCCTTTCTACCTTTAGAAGAGGTATTTTTTTTTCTCAGACATCCCTCCCTTTCATATTGCTAAGCCTTATTTCTAAAGTGAAAACCTGAGTTATGATTAACGGAGCTATGAAAGACACATTATTGATTAATTGGGTACCATCTTCAAGATGAAAAGAAATTCAGAAAAAAATGTTTAGCACTTAAGAGAATTGGTCCCATGGTGTCAATAAATTCCAATCATGTTTCCTCCATCCACTTCACATTTTAACTTCAGTAAGTTTCTCTTTCCTGTGTAGGTTTCCTTTCTCATATTTATAAAATGTGGATAATCAGCATAGCTATCAACTTTGGCTTTGAGGGCTAAAAGTATGTAAAAGTCTTGTAGCTGCAGGTGGCACATACTAAACTGGAAGTAAATGTGATTTTCTAACACTGAAATTGTTTTTTTTTTTAATTTTTGGCTTTGTTTTGCTTTATTCTTCCTCATTTCAAAAGGGGACAATAAGTTTGCTAAGTATTTTATCATTTTTGGTAATTTACTTGTGTCTTGAAATGGTTTTGCTCAAGATGGGCATAGAGCACAGCATTGCACCCCCAGGCGATTTTTTTCCTCTCTGCCCCAGAGTCAAAGGGAATCACAAATTGCATTAGTAACAGTTATGTTAGTGACACCAGTACCATACATGGTGCATGTTTTGAGCAGTTTACTTTGAATGATATAGGAGGTAAAACATTCTAGTACAAATCCAAACAACACAGAAAGTAAAAAAAAAAAAGTCTCTAAAACTCCAAAAGTCGTTTTAAAATTGAAGTACAGATAATATTTTTATATGCATTACTTCACAATGAAAACACAGGTATTTTCTTGTTAACATATTCCTTATACCAACATACGTTAATTATAGCAGAGGGCATGCTTCTGAGTCAGAGAGAGTGCTGGAGTTCGCATGGGGTGTGTCCCCAGCAGGTGTATTAAAGGACTGTTCCCAGGGTGGTACTTTTGGGAGGTGGTAGAGCCTCTAAGAGGTGGGAATTAGGTGGGAGATCTTAAGGTTACCGGGGTCATGCTCTCATAAGGCAATTTAAGTGTGATCTCTCGGTAGATCTCATCTGACCCTTTCAGTTGCCATAAGAAGATTGTTATAAAGGAGTAAGCCTTCCTCTTGTCTTTCTCTCTGCCTTGGTTTGAGATTTGAGTGTTTTCTTCTACAT
>PVJO010025712.1:0-22294 GCA_004026905.1 Hystrix cristata
CTGATCTCAGCCACTTCTACTTTAAAGAGAAGAAGAAAAATAACTCAGGTGCACTGAATTTATGAGTGCAAAAGTACATGAGTCCATGAGAGCACAGATGAGAAGTGTCAGAATTAGGTGTACCAGTTCAGGAAGGGCTTCATAGAAGAGGTAATTTTTAGCTGAATGTTGAAGAATGAGTATAAATTAGATGAAGAAGGAGAGGGATGGGTGTTGTAAACAGAATCAAGTGTTTGAGCAAGCAGCACTGAGGTACCTAACCCCTTCGGGTAGTCAAAAGGAGTTTGGCGTGGTTAGTTGGCCTTGAGAAGAGTGTGGTGGGGTTAAGGTTTGAGAGGTTGGTAGATCCTAGATGGTAAAAGCCCTCAAGTTCTAGACTGAGGAATTTAAACTACACCGTGAGTTTCTGAGAGACCTTGAAGGCTTTTATGAAAACGGGTGAAAAGCTTGAATTTGGTATGAGCAGGTTATTATAATAGTGGTATAAAGCAAAGATGTGAATTTGGGCTATAGATGGTAGAACAGGGCTTTGAGGCAGGAAGCTAGGTGCTCTAAAAGAAGGAATACTAGTTGTACGGTTTAATCAAAAAGTTAAAAATTGGGGTTGGGAATTTAGCTCAGTGATAGAGTGCTTGCCTAGCAAGCACAAAGCTTTGAGTCCAATTCCCAGCACCCAAGGGGGAAAAAAATTGATAGAAAGTAGTGGCCATGTGAATGGGGGAAGTTGATTGTTTCAAGATTTAGTTAAAAAAAAGAAAAGTAGGCTGTAGAGAGCTTGCTTGCCTATTGGATGAGCAAATGGGAAGTATTTGAGTCCCAGTTATCAATTCTAACAACTTGTGGAATACTAAACATTATTTAGACTCTTACCTTCTATTATTACTGGCTTTTAAAACATTCAGAGATAGAATAATGTGAATTATTCTAACATGACTATTATTTGTGGTGTTCTTCAGCATGCTAGAGCTTACTAGGTTAAAACAACAATTTATTAATATGTTTCCTTGTTCTGGGGTTCATATGCTCAGCAAGGCAATTCTCACTTGGAGTTGTGGATGCAGCAGTTAGATGGATTTGAGGCTAGAGCCATCCAAAAACTGTTAACTCACATGTCTGGTGCCAGCCTGCAGCACAGATTAGATATTTCTCTCTTGGGCTGGCCTCTTCACATGATGATCTTGCATTTCTCAGAGTATCTGGACTTCTTACATGATGGCTGGCTTCCCCAGAAGTAAGTGTTCCAAGAGACAGGTGGAGGCTACAAGCCTTCTATAACCTAATAGTGAAAGTCATTGGGTAAAATAGGCTGCTGATCTAAACAGTCATTAACCAGCCCAGATTCAAAAGGGTGAAATAAGAGACTCCAGATCTCAAAAGAGGAATGGTTGTACAAATAGGGAAGGAAAGAGTTGATGGTGGCCGTCTTGAAGACAGGCTAAATTATAGCCTCTTGCCACTGTCGTTTTTAAGTTAATCAATGTGATAGTTACACATTCCCCTTAAATAGCCTTCTGTATCATAATGGTGAGCAAAATTACGAGACTATTTTTTATTTAAAAATGCAGGATGTTTTCCAACTTTTGGGAATATTTACATGATGTTTATTCTATTTAATATGGTAGCCAACCCTGCTACTTCTACCCTATGTGATTCCTATCACTTTTCCATAATCACACACAAAGATCTTTTTTTATCTAATATTCTCTAATTGGAAACAGACTTACCTTTTAAGAGGCAAACAACTTGCAATGTTTAGTTTTCCCATTCTTCTCTAAGTCAGGGATAGCCAATGAACTAAGCAATGAAAAACACTTTTAAAACATTATTAATCTTACTAGAGGATCTTTAGAAAAGACTCTGTTAGAAACTACTTAGGTGGGAATCCGGGTTTCTGTCATTGTATTAAAAGAAAAGTTCCATCAACTGGTTAGGATATTTCAGTATTCATTCAGTAAATAGTTACTACAGAGCACTATGGCCAGGCATCATGTGAGGTAGTTTTACACTTTTCTGGAAGTCTCCATATATGCTTTCTTATTTAGAGTGGATTACTTTCAATTTATTTCTTAAGGAGATCTTACATTACCCAATTCTTAGTAATTCAAATTTTCTCTAAAACATGATGGTATTAATGTAGCTATTCCTTATATGTCAATTGAGTTATCTGTGATTGTTTTATGAGGACTTGGAGTAAAAATCTCTCCAAAGTAATAAATGCAACATTTTCATATTCTATGTGTAGTTATTTCTAACAAGCCTGCCATTATGCAGAAATGAGGGAATTCTTTCTTCACTCTCTTTAAGTGCTGTTGATATTTATAGTGTTAGTTTTTCCTGCAAATAAACTCCAACAACTAGGCAAACTGTTCACATTTTTCAAGAATGATTTTTAGCCAGGAAAATAGGGTGCATTTTAGGCAGAGGATTTTCTTTGCAGGGATTTTATTCTGATTCAATAACCAGATGGGGAGTCACGGATTTGAAAATGTTTAGCTGAGCAGTTCGGCATTCTCTACTGGGTTCCACAGTAGGATGCCAAATAAAAATCACAATTTAAGCTGTTATGAATTAATGAGAGCCTACAATACACACACCTACTTATTCTAACCCAGACCAAAATGTGCATGCGTCGTGGGTAAATACATCTGAGGATAACCATAGATCCAGAAGGTACAACATTAACCTCGCATTAGTTAACCATAGTAAAGTTTGGGAAAGTGCTCCCTTTATTTAAAACAAAAAACAAAAACACCCCACTTACAGTCTTAATCCTGCCATAAAAGTTGATTGAAATCTGGCAAAACCCAAAATAAATAGTAGTCAAATTAACCACATTTTATTTAAAAGCAAAACTATCACGTTTAATGTTTCTGGCATCATTCCTTAAATAAATTAGTCCTCTTTAGAGTACCTGTTCATTTTTCACATGTGAAGATTACAAAGTCTTACGCTGTGATTATTGCCAGGACAGGTGAGTTAATTTGAGTTGTTTTGAAGATAAGGGTATCAGCTTTTTGCTGTAGTAATGATGCACATAGTACTGTAGGTGGGAGGGTGGGGAACCATTCCCTGGAACGACTCAGTGCTTCAGGAAGTTAGTATGAATTATTCTAGGACTCAAAAGTTTTATTAAGAAATCATTATTTTAGGGTCCTACCTCCCATTGCTTCAGTTGTAGAGTAGGCACCAAGAATTTCTAACAAACCTTGATTTATACTTAGTAAAAGAAATAGGGAGAGTTTCCCTCCGAGCTTTCGCTCATATTCCATCGCTCAGGCTACTAACTGCTGGAGCTTGTGATTTCAGGCGCTACAGAGTAGATATTTCATTATTCATATTTTTAGAGATAAGTGCAAAGCTGGATTTAAGTTCTTCCTGGTTGCCATGCCCATGCTTGAAACAGATGAGAGCATTATAGATGGAATGAATTTAATTTTTAATTTTTATTTTTATTAGTGAGTTTACTTTAAAAGATAAAGTTTTTCCATAGAAACTATACTGGGCTGCCTCTCCATGCTAGCAGAGTTGCCTATTTCCTGATCATCTGGTTAGAGATAGCATCAGAAACTATATTAAATAAAATAAAAGCAGAGTCTCACTTTCAAGTTCATTGATATGAGCTACAGACTCCCATGAAATATGCCTTGACCTGCTGCACACATGTCAATATCCTTAATGTTTCCTAAGAAAACACACAGCAAAGAAACTCTCGTGTTTCCTCACCTTTCAATCTTTAGAATACATATCACAGACCCTTGGGAACCAGGCATGTTGGTGCATTCCTGTAACCTAGTACCCTGGCAAATTGAGGTGGGAGGATTACAAGTTCAAGCCGCACCTGGGCAATTTAGCAACATAGGGAGACTCATGAATAAACAAACAAACAAACAAACAAATAATAAATGGGGTGTGGGTGGCTGGGTATGTCGCTCAGGGCAATGACCCTGGGTTCAAACCCCAGTACTGCAAAAACAATAAAAATGACCCTTGAAAAAGACAGTGATAAAGAGTATGTATGTCTTTGGGTTAATCTTTTGTTTGAAACAGCTAAAGAAAGTGTTCAGATTTGTACTGATGGCTTTGATGAATTCAATAATTTGACTTTTTTACTATGACTAGCATAAACACAACCTAGGAAATACCTCTAATTTGCCAAAAAGTAAAACTGAAACTTATTCCAGAAGTGTGTGATTATTGTGACTTTAAATTATATAAAACTAGTGTACAAATGCCCTCTCTAGCTTTAGTTGGAAACAATGGCAGATACCTTTTACAATTAATTCCTTTGGAAAAGTGTTAGTATATAAAAATATTCCAAAATATACAAAGGTATTCCAAAATATTTAGTGTACAAGTGCCAGTGGGGTTAAAAGCCCAGAACTACTAAAAAAGCCAGAGATCTAAAAAACCAATAATCTCCTCAAATTCCACTGAGTCAATCACCATCCAAATGTCCTTTTACATACTAATCTTAATGAGTGAGTTCTTCTCACCAATATTGCCCTTAAGCTTTTCTTTTACCAGAACTGTTGGATTGCTATTTAGCATCTGTACATACATGTCACTCTATCTATATCCTTAGATTTTTCTGAGATCTTCCTCTTCACGGCCCACTCTCCTCTCTGATTTCTTTCCTCTTCCCCTACTTAGATCTCCTTCTTTTGCTCCTTCTCAAATGTCTTTGTTAAAATACATCATGGTTTGGTTTTTTTTTTTTTTTCTTCGGTTATACTTAATTTTTTTCATGTCCTAAGATACCGTTGTGTATCTCCAAAGTCAAATTTTGACATCTTGTGTTTTCATTATGATTCAGGTAGAAATATTTTCTGATTTCTGTGGTTATTTCTTCTTTGTGACATGAGTTGTTTTGAATGTTGTCCTTAAATTTCCAAATATTTAGGAACTTTTTGCAGATATTTATCTATTATTGGTTCAGGGGGAGTGTCCTGAAAATTAAACCCAGGGCTTTGCACATGCCAGGTAAGCTCTCTAGCACCTAACTGCATCTTCAGACCCATATTTATTAATATTTAGTTAATTCCACCATGGTTAGAGAACATATTCTGTCCGATTTCAGTCCCATCAAATTTATTAAGACCAGTTTTATGGCCTACTATGTGATCTATTTCAGTAAATGTTTCACATACACTCCAAAAGATTGTGTGTTCTGCAACTACTGAGTGGAAGGTTTTATAAATACCAACATGGTCAATTTGGTTGAGAATGTTTAAATCTTCTGTATGCTTAACAGATTTTTTTTTCCAACTAGCAATTATATTTATGGATTTGTCTATTTCTACTTTTAGTTCTGTCAGTTATTGTTATATGCATTTAAGCTTTATTATTAGAGAAACATACATTTAGATTTTTTGTGTTTTTGGATGAATTGCTTCCTTTATCATTATAAAATATTTGTTTTTTAATTTCTGGTAATATTATTTATTTTGAGGTCTATATATTAGATCCCTTTATTTTTACTAATTATCTTTTGTATGATATATGTTTTGGTCCATTTAGTTTGGTTTTTATACTTAAAGTGGATTTCCTCTAGATTAGGAGAGAAATTAAAAATTGTTAGAATCAAATAATAATGGAATTGCAGTATTTGTTAGAACCACATAACAAAAGTGATTCTAATGGTGCCTACATTAGACAAACTCAGTGATCCCAAACAAATAATCTGATGATGCATCTCAAGGACCTAGAAAACAAGAACAAACCAAACCTGAACCAATAGAAGGAAAGAAATAATGAAGATCAGAGTAGAAGTTAATGAAATTGAGACTTAAAAAATCATGCAAAGGATCAATCTCTGCCTTATAAACAAATAAATGAATAAATTAAAAGAGATTATATGAAACTCGATGGCTGGCTCTTGGAGGTAAGGAAGGAGGTTGGGGAGGGGAAGAAGGAGAGGGAGAAAGAGCAATTGAAAATGATCAAAATACTTTGCATGCATGTACCAAGTCCCCAAAACAAGCACCACTCTTCTGTATTACTAACATGCACCAATAAAAAAGTGGATTTCTTCTAGGTCACATTTAATCGGGGATTACTTTTTTAATTGAATTGAATCACCTCTATCATGTAATTATAATATTTAAAAATTTTACTTTTAATGGAATTATTGATGTGATTGAATTGAAGATTTCTATTTTGCAGATTGTTTTCTTCTTCTCTACCTTTGTTTGCTCTCCCTTCCTCTCTATTTTTACTAAATTTCTTAGGATTGAATACTTTCACTACCCCATTTCAAGCTCTCCCTTGCCCATTAGCTGTATGCTTTTGCATTGTTTTCCAAGTGCTTGCTTTCAGATTTGCAACATGAGTTCTTGCTCTGTTAGTCTGCCTTCAAGTAACACTAAAACCAAGTCATGTATATGCCATAGATTATTTCCACTTTTCTTATCTCATCCTTTATACTATTGTACTATCCTTACTTCTGTGTATGTTATAAACTATACACACATTGTTATTTTTTCTTTAAGCAGTCTATCATTGCTTAAATAAATTTAAAAATAAGAAAACTTCTTTCATATTTCCTCACACATTTATCATTTCTTATGTTCTTCATTTCTTTCTGTGGACCCAAATTTCCATCTGGTATCATTTTTCCTTCTGCCTGAAGGACTTCCTTTAATAATTCTTACAGTGTAGGCATGTTAGCAATGAATGCTCTCAGATTTTGTCTGAAAAAGTCCTTAGTTTACTTTTTTTTTTAAGGTTTTCCTTTCACTCTCTGGGTATAGAAATCTAGATTGGCATATTATTCTATGAATATTTGAATAATGTTTATTGTTTTGGGTTTTAAAGTTTCTGATAAGCAGTCTGCTCATTTTAATGTTTGTTCTATGCCTACTGTGTGTACTTTTTTTTTTAATTGGTGGCTACATTTAAGATTTTCTCGATCATTGTTTACGTAATTTAAGTAGGATTTTCCTTATAGAGGTGTAGTGACTTTCTTTATTTTGCTTAGGATACTTTGAATTTCTTACATAATTTATAGTTTTCTTTTAAGCCTTTTACCATATTAGTTATAGCTTCTTTAATGCTCTCACGTGTTAATTTGATCATCTCTGTCATTTGCAGGTCTGTTTCTGTGGACTGATTTTTCTCCTGGGCATGGTTGTACTTTCCAGGATTTTTGTAGTTGCCTCCTGGACACTGTAAATGTTACAGTGTTGAGTGTCAGGATTTCACAGTCCTCTCTTAAAGAACTTTTAGTTTGTTTTTCAAGCAGTTAACATACTTGTGGATCACCTTGAATTCTTCCGAAGTTCCTTTGAAAGTGTTTTAGAATGGGCGATGTGTCTAGAGTAGCCCTTATTCTGCAGTTAGTTTGTTACAAAGGTATGATCTGGCATTTGTAGTGAATGTTCTGTGTTTTCCCAGAAGTCTCCCTACTCTGGCTCTTTACACCACATGAACATCTTCTAGCCTCAAGTGAGCTTTGACAATATTTTTGCTCCACTTGCCTCGTAGTTCTTAGTCTCACCTTGTTGAATTTTAGTCTACACGTGTGCAAAAATATGAGAGAACTTCCATGAGGATTTCTGAGGCTTTTGTCTGTTTAGATGATTCCTCTCTGGTATTCTGTCCTCCAGATTAAAGCCACCTTGCCTTCCAGAGCCCCAAGCTCTGGGTATTCAACTCAATGAGACCACTGTACTCTGGTTGAGTTCCCCTTCCTTACACTGGATCTAGAAATTGTTTTCTCGGTAAACAGAGGTGATCATAGAGTTAATTTCCTTCTCTTAGGAAAAAAATACCCTTCACTGCTTGTTATCCATTTTCTGAAAACAGCTGCTTCATAGCTCAGGGTTAAAGTGCTTGCTTCATATTTTTCTCCAGTTTTCTAGTTGTTTCTGGTGGAGCACAAGTTCATTTACTTATAACCAGATACGAAATTATGGACAGAATGTTTCCATGCTGTAATTTTTAATGGAATTATTGAATGCATATAGAAAAGTATACAAGTTGTGTTTAGCTTGATGCAATTTTCATAAAGTGGACATATTTGCATAAACTAGCATCTCAGAGCATAATCAGCACCTGAGAGGTCCCCTTTTGCCCCTTTCAAATAATCCTCCCAACGTGGATAACCACTATCCATTCTCTAACACTAGGTTTTTGCCTTCATGTGATCTTGAAATGAAATCATATATATTCTTTTTAGCTCTGTAACTTTTAAATTCAGTATTATATTTATAAGATGCATTAATTTTGTTTTACATATCTATAGTTCATTCATTTACATGCAGTGTACTGTGAGCTATTTTATTCGTTTTATTTCTTATGGTCTGGTTTGAGGGTATTACAGATGGTGCAATTATGAACATTCTTATCAACATCTTTTGTTAATATTTATACCTCTTTCTATTGGACATATTCCTAGAAAGGAATTGCTGTATCACAAAGTGTATGTATTTTCAGCTACAGAAGATCTTACCAGATAGTTCTCCAAGTTGCGCTGCCAGTTTATAGCCCAGCAATATGAGAGTTTCAGTTACTCCACATCTTCTTTGACACTTGATAGTATGTGTGCATTTCTGTGTGTGTTCAATTTATCTCTTCTGATGGATATATTATGATACAGTATTGTGACTTTAATGATGGCTAATAAATTTTAGAGCCTTTTGATATGCTCGTTTATATTAAATGTCTGTTAAGTCTTCTGCCCTGCTTTTTCTCTATCTTTCTTTTTGGTGTACAAGAGTTATTTACATGTTCTAAGTAGAAGCCCTTTGTCTATATATATATATATCTATATATATCTATATATATCTATATAAATAAAATAAATATCTATATATATATCTATATAAATAAAATAAATATCTCCCTCTGTCACATGGCTTTCCTTTTCACTCTTTTATTATTGTTCTTCTGGTTAAAACATATTTTAAAGAATTAATGTAAAAATTCATCATTTTTCCTTAATACAGGACTTTTGTGACCTATTTTAAATCTTTGTCTATCACGAGTTTATACCAAGTCTTCCATAGTTTTCTTTTTCAAAAAAAGTCTGTTTTACTTTTGATGTTTAATCTATCTGGATTTGAGTTGTTTGTATATTGTGTGTGATTTGGTTAATAAGACATATATATAGACACACACACAAATCACACACACTATATATAGAGATATATAGATATATATGGATATGGATAGCAAATTGTCCCAGGACCATTTATTGAAAAACCCTTTTTTTCCAACTGTTCTTCAGTGGCATATTCATTATAAACTGTGTAATCCTGTGGTCATAGATTTATTTGTGGGTTTTTAAGTCCTATTTCATTGTCTCATTTGTTTATCTTTGTATTGATGTCACCTTTCCACAGTTACTATAGATGTTACATCTTGATACATGGTAGTGTAAGTCCTTCTATTTTGTTCCTTGTTATGATCACCTTAGCTCTTTGTGGCTTTTTTCACTTCCATGTAAATTTTTGTATTAATACATCAAGTTTCACAAACATATTTTTCTGTCATATTATAATTTTATTGAACATAAAGGACTCGATTTTGCATCTCTGGGCCCTGATATGTGTCTTGTGTGTAGAAAGTACTTAATAGATGTTTTCTAAATGAGTGGAATTAAGTAGTTTACTCTTTACTGGAAAAATTCTAAGTACAGTACTAATTTTATCCATCCTTTTCATATGGTACAGAATATAACCTGCTGAAATTCATATAGAAACAGGGCAAATATATTATTAGTGTAAGACAAGATCCACTGGGCCAAAATTTCTAGCTCATATGTTAGAAGAGGCTGTTAAACAACCTTAAAAGTAGATTCAAGTTTTAAGATTGCTTGTACCTAAAAACACAGAAGTTGTTTTGGGACATTTGGGGGCAAATGTCCCAACAGAACATTTGGGAGCAAACAGATCCACTTTCCCATATGATTGATTGTAAATCATGAATCAGTAATTATCAACATAGTTTGTTCTCCTAGTACAAGGTAGATAACCCATATTTGTTGAATAAATATAAGTGAATTAACTGTAATTAATTTTAGGATTTCTTATGGATTTATTGCCATCAGCATGACAGCTTTTTCCATAAGAGCTCTGGAATTGCATGTCCTTTTTCTTTTCTTTTTTGTGGCTACTGTATTTATCCGTGAAACCTGAATTGTAAGAATGCAGGTAAAAATAATGAAAATGTCCATGTAGTGCATCATCACTGTATAAAACACTCTGTCTCACACTTCTCACATGTGGCACTTCTCCCGGGGACACTTCAACAACCTGTGGTGTCGAACGGCCCAATACTAACATATATGGTACCCTCACAACATATGGAACCCCGCGAGTAATATTTATAGGAGTTTGTTTGGAAACTCTAACAGATTGGCTGTCTTGATTATAAAGAATATTTAACTTGCCATGATTTTTAAAATGATGCAAATATAAACATAGTTGAACTGACTCAAGTGCATGTATTTAAAAATATGATCACAATCTTGCCTCTTGTGTGTAAACATAAAATTTCAAAAGGAGCTTGCTTCATAATTCTAAATTTTCTGTGAAATAAAACTTCAGCTCATGCCAAAGATTGTTTTATCCAGATACTTGTTTTTTCTTATATGTGTCTCTCTAATATGACAGACATGTGCTTAAGAGAACATTTTCCCCTGACATTAGTGAAATTAGGAAAAAACAATTTTAAAATTAACACTCTCTCTAAGAAATGTTCACTAGACTACTTCTTCAATACATCAAAACGGCAAAACTTGATTCTTGAGCTATATTTTGTGTGCTTGTGTTTATTTGACTGATTTCCAGAGTTGAAATTAGCAATCAGAAAAGAAAAGTTTGGGGAACTCAAATGAAATATCTTTAGGACATCTATACAAAATGAGAGCTTTCAGGGAAGTGTAATTTCACTTAGAATGAAATTCATTGGCAAGAGCCTTACTTTCATTCATCACCATTATTTGTTTCTAAGTACGTCATATAATAATGTGGTCTGTGGTCTTTAATAAGAAAATGTTTTGATTGCAGATCAAGTGAGTGCATAACTCTGATTCAATCAAAATTCCTACTGTCTATTTTTTGAGCTCCTGAATAATGACCAAGAAGGCAGCCCTTGTATATTTCAAACAGGTAGATAGGTAGATAGATAGATAGATAGATATCCTGGATATTTCAGATTTTTTGATTGGTATATATCTATATTATCTCATCTCTGGGTCTAGGTCTAGATGTATTTAGAGACTTAAATATAAGCATATATCATATACGTCATACATATGCATTTATACCTTTATGGTATGTATGCTATCAAAGAGAAATTTAAACATTTGAGGAAATAGAGAAATTGCTTTGGACATGGAAATTTCCATTATGAAAGTCTGACCCCGGAGTAATATATGATCCCAATGTCAATTTCCCATACTTCTTAGCAGGTGTTCACAAAAGGGTCAGAATGGACTTAGAATTAATTCAATCCTAAAGATGGTTTAGAAGTTTTTATCTGAAAAGATGAGTCTATAAGCAAAGTGTGTTCAAACATTGTCACAAATGTCTAATAAAAACATAATATAACAAGCAATTTCCTAATTTCAAACATGGAATATCTGTTTTAAATTTCACTCTGAAGTAGTTTAAAATATTTAATGCTCTAGTGGATTTGGTAAAGAAATTCTGGTTTAAAGGGACTTAGAAAAACTTCAGCATTTGAGGTTATAAGAATTATAAATTTATCTTATCTATTTGAGATTAATATTTCTGGGAGCTTTGGAAAGAACATGAAATCTCAGTTTTGGTTTCTTGTTGGGCTCTACCTTTTTTTATTGTCTGTTTCCCTCATTTTAGTTACTTTTTGGTTCTGTTTGATCACATAAAACCTTTTTTTTCACAGAGGAGGGTTGTTAAAAAAGAGAAAGAAAAATTTATGTGTCTTACACTTAAAAGGATCTTTTGGGCTGTTCCTTTTACAACTTCTCTCTTTTTTCCCCATTTGGTTTTTTTTTTCTTTTTTGTGAATGTTTTTCATTAGTTATTTTTAAAGGTAATAAAGATGTGTGGCAAAGTTATAGTTTCTGCATTTTTTTCTATTTTTATAGTTGCATTACTTTCTGATCATCTACAATGAGAAAGTATGACATTTATTTGTATTAAATTGAAGGTGATTTCTAAAAGTGGCTCTAGAGTCATACAATTATTGTAAACAGCATTTCCTTGCGCTTGGTGAAATCTCTCCAAATCTCTCTGTATTGGGCTTTCTTATCCTGGAGTTCCGAAAACAGTCTGATTCTAGTGCAGTCAATTCCCTAGGTTCAGGTCAGGAGTCTATAGTAAATTTTGCTTTTGAGGGAGGATTTAAATAAATTTAAGAATGATAGCTTTTCAGTAAGTTATTTGAGAATCTAGGGATGTTTGAGAAACACTCGTTTCTAAGTTTGCATTATGAAGGAAACTGGTATCCCACAAACTGTCCCTCAATCAGTATAGAGACGTGTGATTCTGGGGTGGGTGACCAAGGGGTCTGACTCTTTAGCAGGGCTGTTCGTGGACATCTGGAGCTTAAAGTGTGTCTAACATCTGCTATACTGATGTTTTAGTTTTTTTGCAACATTTTCAGCTCAATCTCTGTAGTAAATCTTATAGTGTAAGAAAGCCTTCCTGAGCTAAGAAACTTATGGGGCTTTCCACTTTATATTCCTTTAAGGACAGCATACGTCTGTGTCACAGAGTCACATAAGGAGTCTTTATCTCTTCCCTGAGGCCTAGTGCTTTGAACGTTGCTCCTATTCATACAAAAAAATGAGGCTAATTTATATACTGACACTCTGGAAACTCATGAAATGGCAAAAAGTAATAAAGTTATGATGCCAGTTTTGGTTTTTCAGACGGGAACATTTAACATGCCCTGAATCTGTTTGTGATTGATTGAAAATAAAATCTTCATCTCCTGAAACTCCATCTGCATGTGTAAATATTTTTAATCTTTTCTACTACTGGTAAAATATAAATGTAAGTTTCCTCCTGGCTTTCTGTATGATTAGCATTTGCTTTTTTGGGTTTCAATTTTCTCATCTAAAAGCAACATCTCAGCAATGTTTGATTAGGAACTACTCAAACTATAGATGCCAGCAATTTCGCTTTATATTTTCTGTGCTATTGGTGTAGCTCTGGATTCAAGAATTGAGGCATCTTTCATTGCTTTATTCATTTATTTATCTGTTCAGCATTATTAAGTTAGTTCCTACACTATGGGCATTGTGATAGTTGAGGACAGAAATATGACTAGCACATGGATTCTGTTTTTGAGCATCTCACAGTTTGCAGGGGAAGGACACAAGACAGATACACACCAGTGCCAGGGTGGCATTCAATTAAGAAACAGAAGGCATCCCAACCACTAGTAACCAGAAGGCCAGGGTCAGACAGGATCTACCACTGCTTTTCTAGGGTTGGAAATCATGAGACCCACAAGGAGAAAGAGGTCAGTGTTGGGCATGAAGGCCTGAATGGGGTTTAGGTGAGTCTCTGTCTTATTGGTGGTTGGCAACCACTGAAGGAATGGAACAGCATGTCAGGCATGCATGAAAAATGAAGTGAAACCTAAAGTAGAAAGAGCCACTCCAGAGAATATTGTTAAAATCCAGGTGAGAAATAACGTAAGCCTGATATTTGAGCAGGACAGTAGAAATAGAGAGAAGGAAAGAATTTTGGGAGAAATTAAAGGATTAGAAATTCCAGGCTTTAAAGATTGCTTGACTATGAGAGTTTAGCGTATGTAGGATCAAGTCCAGGTTTCTGATTTGAATTACTGCAAGTAGAATGTAGGGGAAGAGCTTACAGAAGGAATAGATTAATGGGGAGTGCTTCAGTGGACAGAAGGAGAGATGGCAGGTTCTATTCTGGTCAGTTAAGATGCAGGTGCCCATGGAATATCCAGGTGGAGCTATCCAGGACGCAACTGAAAAGCTGGGTCCAGGACTTAGAGAGATCAAATCTAGATATAGAGATTTGGAAATCTACAGTGTGAAGGCAGGAGTTGTAACCTAATGGTCTTAATGGTTGTTATTTTACAGTCAGGTTCTGGGACCAATCTTTCATAATCAGTCGAACTTTAAATTTATGTTAATTAAACAAAATCCACAATTTTTGCTGCTATGACATACAGTTAAATAGCATCTTTTTATATTTTACAGTAGATCCCACCAGCATATTCACTTTTCCTACAGTTGTTGAATAATGATGAAGCCTCAGTCACAACTGTGTTGGAAACACATTGTATTTTGTTTTATGTTAGGGGAGTGTGAATAGCTTAGAACTATGTATATAAAAGAGAGAATGAAAGATGTTTATATTTACTTTCCCTGAAGGTGAGGAATAAAATCAATTAATTTTTGAGGGGACAGAAGATAAATAGCCCAAATGAAAAGTGATCTCCTCAGGAGTCAACAGTTGAGCTCTTTTCCATGTCATTTTATTATCTTAGGATGCTTTTAGCATTGGCGGAATACTGACAACAGTCCAGATCTTCAGATCTCTGTCTTTTTCTCTGGGATTTTTCTCATATTGCTGAAAACCTGGAAAATGCTTTAATCAATTGCTGTTGCTGTTCTTGTTAATCTGAAAACCACCCTTGACTCCTTTGTTTTCCCAAATTGTACCAAAAATTTTGAGCTTTTATTTTGTACTTCCATAGTCTTTCCCAGAAGTTCTCATGGTTCCATTTCTGATCTGAGAAATTTCAGGTATGCAGGCAGCATGTCCCTCTAGTGTGTGACTCCTGGTCAACTTGACTTTGACAGATTATTTAAAGATGCTGATTAGGTTACATGGGGGTCATGACCTTCCAGGCCTTTGCTGATTTGTCATGTGGTTATTGGTCATTTTTCAAGGTCAACAGGCAGGGGGCAGTACTAAGAGAAGCCATCACATAACATGCAACTTGGTTTGAGACAAAATGTTGACCTCTTGTCATTAAGAGGATGTGGGGCAGATCATAGCCAAAGCTAATGCCTAGAAGTGTGGTGATACCTCTAGGATGTCACAGCAGGACCCTCAATAGAAGCTCAATTAGAGTCAGATGTTCTACCAGGGGAAGGGACATAGCATGCATCACAAGCTAAAGGGCATGATCCTTTCACTTAGGAGGGACAGAAAGTCTTACGCATATGGCCATATTGTTTTTAGTTAGAAGACGTTGTACCCCAAAAAGATGAACAGCATTATTTTCTGGTTCCATGGTAAAATGTATAAGATAGACTTTGTGTGATTATCATATCTTTGAGTTATAGAATTGTCTCCAGCATCTTCTCATCCAATCCTTTCCACTCTTTTTGCTGTGCTTCTGCTATAATTAAGTTTTGAAAGAGAAGAGAGAATGTGGGAGTTTGCCCTTGCTAAAGACAGGTTAATTCTAGACATGCCTTTACATGTTGACATTTCCCAGTTAGCTCACAGCTCGTAGTAGAATTCTGTTGAAACTGTGCCATGATATACTGCCAGCAAGTGGGAGTGGTGAAAAATACTAGGAAGGCTAGTGACGGCTAAAATAACACAAAATAGTATTGCTGTCATCACCTGTTTTGACAACACAGACCTTACCAAAAGCTAAATAAGAAGACCTCTATATATTTAGTAGTATTTTAAGGAAGAAGAGTTAGCCTGCATCATCCTGATCATTTTTATGGTGAAAAAACTAAGTAAGTTTTTTTTTTTAAGGAAACTAAATCTACATGTATTAAACTAGTTGGTCCCAGATCATTTACCTACCCTCTATTTATTTTTATTTAAAATGCCTTGTCTCTATTATCCATTTGGTTTGAAATCAACTTTCAGTTTCTTTCCTTCAGGGAGAAGACAATCATTTAGTCCTTTAAAGTAGTTGCTTTGTGTAATAGCCAACTTTTAGGCAAATATAAATTAAAACCACTTGCTGTGATTAAATCTGAAACTAACGAATACCTCCATGCATGCAACATAACTACTATTTTTTTTTTACTGACATGACTATTTGGTGCAAGATACCCTATTTGTAAAATGTTTGTACTTGGCTCATCATGAAAGGTGTTTTCTTTTTTTTTTCCCTGAAAAATACCAATTAGCCCTGATTATGTGTTGTCACTCACTTTATGTTCTTTTTCCAATGCAAAGAAAAAATAAACAAAACACAGAACTTGGTCTAAAATATCAAAGATCAAACCAGATGAAGAAAAAAAATCCATTACCCTATGTACTCTTGGAAATTAAAATCCAAGTCTCCTGAAACAGCACTGCTTTATGTAATGTTGTTCTGAAGCAGAGGCAAAAGCCTGTTTATATTAATCATCCTTTCCTGTAGCTTCCATGGGCAATCAACTGCTGCATTTCAGCTGTAAGAGCGTACCTTCCAGGGATTTCTGTCACTGTGTAGTGCTGGAAAATGTTTTACAAACTCTGAATGCACCAGATGGAGACTACACTGTTTCCCAAAGTACTGACAAATCACTTATTAATTTTCATTATAGTGATTAAAACCAGTCAGGTATAAGGGAATCTGGATGGAAATTAAACATGTATTTATTCTAAGCTGGAAGATTGCCTTAAAGTCTTCTCAAATTTTAGAAAGTTTATATTCATTTGTTCTTGTTCAACTTCTGCAGATTTCAATGTATTTAGCATTTAGCTGGTAGGCAGATCGTAGTTGGAAAAGCCACTTGTTAAGGAAAATCCTTATATAATGGCAGTCCAATATTATAACAATTGTACCATATTGTTTTATGACCTGTTGTCATATGATGTAGCAATATGCTGCATAATCACATTTTATACATATCAAGTCTGATATTTCCAGCAGTATTTTGCTACTTCCTTGAATATTTCTCAAGCTTTACTTTATTGTGATAACACAAAATATACTGGCTTATCTGATTCTGAGTTTCTATGTGTATCAAAGATAAACCTGTGTGGTACTTTCCATTCATGTTTAAATATTTAACTTGGTATTTAAAATAATTGATAATTAATATTTACTGTGATTAATTTATGCTGATGACAATTAAATGAGTCATAAAAAGTTTCCTTTGACAACATATGTTTTATGATAGGCTATGAAATCCCTTCACTCACACTTAACCTTTGTTTTTCTACCATTAATGGTGAAAAGATTATAAACATCTACCCAAGAAACTCATTCTTACTCTTCCAACTTACTTAGTCAGCAGTACTACCTGTACGTCTAGGAATTTTTTCTTCCCAAGATAGATTTTTTATTTTATCCATCTAAATAATAAGCAGGTTAGTCTTCGTGTCAAGAATTTTCTATTCATTTTATATCATTTTTGATTTTTAAGCCCATACTCTACAAGTTAGTTTTTGAAATGAAGAGAAAAAATGATTTACAGTTAATGAAAACTGAGTAGAAGGGACAAGCTTTCTGATCCTGTTGGAAATGGAAGGGCAGCCCGAATGGGTGTCTGCAGGGGAGCCGAAAGGCAGGAAGGAGTCTTCTTACTTCCTGAGAATTTGTTCTTTTACCAAGATGTTAAGACAGTGCAGATAAAATATTTCTTGTTCCCAAATACTTACATGCCACCCTGGGTGAAATAGAATTGGAATGTAGATAGGTGGATACAAAATCGGAATTCATGTGATACACTGAATGTTGAGTAAGGGGGGTCCCAAGTTGACTGGAGCGGTCCATGTTCATTCAGTTGTATAAGCAGGAAGGAATTGGGTCAAGAATTTAAAGGTTGACTTTAGCCAAGCAGAGCCTTAAATTCTTTGCAGTCCAACATGCGAGCAAGGTTTTACCCACAAAAAATAATTTTATGCATTAAATGTGAATATATATTTGTGTATTGATTTTAAAATGATCTATAGATATATCTTAAATTACAGACTATAACAATTTGAACTGAAACTAGGAATAGGAACTTTTTGATGCTACCCTAATGAGATTAGCTCTTCATTAATGCCTTCAGTTAGATTCTAGGACCATAATCGTTGTATTGCACTCTGCTGCTTAGAAAATAGGGACCGTTAGAGGACTTAGGCATGGAGTCAGACTCGGCCACCTGTCAGCTGTGACCTCAGGCACTGTTGCTGCTACATTCTCATTCCTTGTACAGCTTGTGGCTGTTAGGAACAAATGCAGGTAGACTGTTCAGTTTGGGTATTGGAAAATAGTATTTGCATAACAAATGTCGACTATCTGTTGCATGATTGAATAAGTGAATGATATTGTCATAAATTCTTAGCGGTTGTTGAAGTAGATGTAATTCTTTCTAAAAACCATGTTCATATGGTAAAATGGGATTTTCCTGGCAATGGATAAGTAGTTAAGTTTTAATTGTGATATAACTTTGGATTTAAGGCAGAAAAAAATATATATATATACACACACACACAGAAGACCTTTTAAAATATAGATTTAAACAATTATTTACTCCTGAAATAATTTGACAGTAAATAATAAAGAATAAAATAGATTATAAAACATTATAACTTATGTAATTTAAATAAGTTAGAAGAAGCAAATAAGTGCTCAATAAATATGTTTATTTTTATGATTGGTTAAGGAAGTAATGTCAGCTTAGGAGAGAAAGAGATTAAGAACAGGACTTAGGGGCCAAAACTGATTGGATTCTGCTTTTTCTACTGCTGTGTAACAAATCAGTCGTAGCAGTAATTGTAGGTATAATATAAGAAATATCATCTGAGGAGTAGAAGATTCCTGTTGTGTGGCAACTACTGAGTTTTTAAAATACATAATATGATTCTTCTTCATAAATTAATGGGTTAGGCTCAGTTTCTTTTTCTTTTATTCTGATCATATTAAAAACTACTAAAATTTTCATCACAGTTCAAGGGAATAGAAATCACACACTGATAAAATCGTTTAGAGAAGAAAATTGGAATTTACAAAATACAGTCAAAAGGTCTGTGATTTAAAGAATTAACCTGAGGGGTTCTTCCCGGTTCAGCTAAGAATTTTACAGATCATTAACTACTTGACACAGCTGTTCAATGAAGAAATGACTGTAATTCCGAAATAAGCCACTAATGAATGCTTACTTAGCGCTTCCATGACACTGCTAGGAGAGTGCCACAAATAGAGGAAGATAAATGATTAATGTCTGGGGTAAAAAATGTCTCCCCAGTCCTCGTGGGTAATAACCTCAGAATTCACTCTCAAATCCCACACCGACATCTTGTATCTTTCTGATTAACCCTTTTCTCTGCATCCCTACCACCAGGTCCCAAACTCGGGTCCTAATCATTTCTTATCCTATTTAGTTTTGTAATAGGAGCCTGTCTGCACTCACAACTCTGCATGCCAGTTCCATTGCCAGAATGCTCTTTTTTGACAGTGCAGATGGGGGCCTGTCACCACCCCACTGGAACTCTGATATCTTCCTCCTTCATAAAGTTCTGACTGCTCAGTAGGACATGCAGCACTTGCTATAGTTTGATACTTCTTAGATGCTGAATATTATAGGTTGTTAAATGAAAGAACAGCCCAATATGGGGTATACCATTAATTTATTTATGGAGAAATGTCTGTTGAGTCTTTGAAACAAGAAAGATCCACGATGGTCTCTATATTTATACATGCATTGCCTCCTAGATTTTTGTGAATATTTAAGTTTCAGTAAGTAATATCCCAATTTTTAAGGTCTGCTTCCCCACATAGGAAAATGTGATAGTCTGATACACCTAAATAACTCGGAGTAGCACTTCCATACCGTGACGTTGCCAACCACAAATTTTATGTAGGAGCATGGGCTTCCTCCATTAATATTCTGATTTAAACAGTGAGAACTACTGCTAAAGCAAGGTAAACTGCAGGTCCCTGGAATGGTATTCTCAGTCTTTGTCTTTAGCTAGGAAAGTTTGTATTATACATTACTTCTGTATATATATGGTGTGATTAGTTGTTGGTTTGCTGACAGTGTGCCCAAGGCACTCGGCATTTGTCTGATAATAAATGTACAGGAGAGAGAAACACTCAGATTTTTTCAACAGCTGTTTTCTTATTAACTGATTTTAAAACATCCCAAGTTAATATTATATCTCTCACCAGTGACGTTTTTCTTTTGTATTCACTCTGCTTTATTTGACATTTTGTCTTGAATGAAAAAATTTGAATTTGGAATGGTACTTCCTGTGTGTCAGTGTGTCCTAAAATAGGAGCAGGGGTGGGAAGAGAATCCAAAGACTTGTTTACTGAGAGTGGGCTGGAGAGTGCTGACTCACAAGAAGTGCAGATTAATATGCCTTGCTATAAAATGCAGGAAGTAGTAGGAAACTGATTTAAAAACAAAACAATTGGGCTGGGGATTTAGCTCAGTGATTAGAGTGCTTGCCTTGCAAGCACAAGGGCCTGAGTTTGATCCCTGGCACCACAAAAAAAAAAAAATTAAAAACAAAACAATCATGTCGGGGTACTGATGTTCCTTGGAGTTTTCTTCTATGCCACCTTTACCTCTCACTTTCAGACTTGTCCTGGATAGGCTTGTCACCTATGACCTCAGTGGCCATCGTATGCACATGGCTCCCAAGTGTGTAATCCCATTGGAGGCCTAGCTGTCCCTTCTCCCTCAGTGTATCCATGACTGAGTGCATCGTGTCTTCTCGAATGTGTACTTCAGTGTGTGGCACCACCACCCACCATCCTCAAGTCTCATGTATCTGTCCTCTTTATCTCCCCTCATCCTTCACATCCAATCCATTCTTCCCTTCTCCAAGATGTCTCTCAAGTCTCTCCATTTTCTTACTACCCTCCCTTCTGGGTCCTGATGACTATGCCTGGATTACCCAACAGCATCTTCCTTCGCACCCCTGGGAACCAAGAATAAACCATTATCTCACCCTAATCCATTATTTCCAATGCAGTCTGTGCCCAGAAGGCTGATAAACTGAGTATGTAGGTTTCTCCTTTTAGGCCTTTTTGTTAGTTTCTCATCTTCTTTTAAATAAGTTTAATACCCTTTAACATAGCTGGGAGATCCTCCATGGTCTATCTAACTCCTATATAATGCTTCATCCTTATTCTGTATGATCATCACCATATCATTCCATGATATATTCTTCACTGTTCAATATGGTATCTACAAACACATGGATATTTCACTTTGAATTAAGAGTTAAATAAAAAACATTTCTTCAATTATACCAGCCACATTTTATGTACTCAATAGCCACATGAAACTGGTAGCTACTATAATGGACAGTACAGGTTATAAAATATTTCTCTCATTAAAGAAATTTCTATCCAGACAGAACTATACACAGTGAAATACTTTTATTTCTAAGAACTTGGCCTTCTTTTGTACAGTCTTTTATCTTTTGCCTGAGATATTTTCCAATTTTTCTTCCCTGTATTACTCATCAGTGCCTTGTGCTTTCCCTCCATCATTTTTAAAAGTAGGCATTATTTTTCAGAGTTTTATGTTCGCAGCAAAATTGAACAGAAACTATAGAAGGCTCCTATATATTCCTTGTCTCACACACTCACAGGCTCACTACTATCAAAGCTATGTACTGCAATAGCACATGTGTTAACATTTGACACATCACCCAAAGTGCATAGTTTACATTAGGGATCACTCTTGGTGTAGTGTGTTCTATAGATTTGGGCAAACATATACTGACAGGTATCACACAGAATAATTTCACTGTCTTAAAAAATCCTCCGTGCCTCACCATCATGTATTACTCATTCCTCCTCTTTGAAATTCACTCTTTGCCTCCTCTTCCAACTATATTTTAATAAATAAATCCAAATAAATATTTAATCCAAATTAGAGTTAAATAAACCTTGAGCTTTTCCTCATCTACTTCCTCAGAAGTTCTGTGCAGTTATTCTGGACAACAAAAGCAAAGCAGGTGCCATCACAATCCCTGACCTAAAACTATATTACAAAGCTACTGTAATAAAAACAGACCCCAGGGCCAGATTAGAAGATGAAGAAACAGGTCCAAACACTCTCAGTCACCTTATCTTTGACAAAGGGGCCAAACAACCTTACTGGAAGAAAGATAGCCTCTTTACTAAATGGTACTGGAAAAACTGGCTTTCCACATGCTGAAGGTTAAAACTAGACCCGTATCTTTCCCCATGCACTAAGCTAAAATCAAAGTGGATCAAAGATCTAAATATTAAAACAGAAACACTAAATCTATTGGAAGATAGAATAGGTAGAACTCTTGAAGACATAGGTGTAGGCAAGGACTTAATGAACAAATCCCTAGTTGCCCAGGAAATATCACAAAGAATTAACAACTGGGACTTGATCTTATTAAAAAGCTTTTGCACAGCAAAAGAAACTACCAACAGAGCAAAG